>SMDT01003289.1:157500-245472 GCA_005392925.1 Aquilaria sinensis
TGATTTCAAAAGACGGAAAAAGAAGCCAGTTATAAAGTAGACTAGGAAGTTATTGGTTACAGAACATAACTAGATGCAACATTTCCATTAATTCTTCTGACTGGATTCTGAGATGGTCTTTTTGACAGGTTTTGGGAATCTTAACATTTAATTTTAAACTGTCTCTCAGAAAACTGAATTTCTTAACTTTAATTCCACAGATGCATGCAACAATAATCTCCACTCCACCGTGGAGATAATGGAAGTTGCAACTTAGTATTGTTCTCCGCTGGAGACACCTTTTGTTTGATGTGTCCGTTACAATTTTAAAACCTCTTCTGTATTTTTTGTCGTTTATTGGGGACGTTTTCAACGTGGAGTATTTATTTTTTTTTTTTTTTACTTGGAAGAACACTTTTAATAACCTCAAGCACAGGAATTGTTTTATTTGCTTATTTAGTATTGGATGCTTTCGGCTTTGGGTTCGTCAAGGTGAATGAATGTTCATCCCTATCCATTTCTGGCATCTCTAAAGGCCCGCTCTCGCATAAAGCATTATATATATATATGTACAGGTGCATATCTTGCGCCTCAAGTCTCGAAGGAATATAGACTGGGAATTTCTTCATCTCCTTTTGAATTCAGCAATACTGCTGCTGTTCTTCATCTTATCTGCAGATTCTGCTCCTCGGATTCCTTTTCTGAGTTCTTTGGTTCGCTGTGTTTATATATAGCTAGCCAACATAGCGGTTCTGCTTCTATCTCAGAGGGAGAGGGATCGGTAGGAATTTGCTCCTAATTGCACTTCTCTTCTTGTTTGCAAACCAAGATTGCAGTTTTCTCCACCTGCAAATGAGCGCTTGGAGCAATGCTAATGGCTATCCCCAGTCTCCTGGAATCCAACAGCCCTGGAAAATGGGAATCCAGGTTCAGTTGCCTGTCATCGATGAAGAAGGCTCGCAACAGCCAATCGCTGCGGCTGCTGGATCATCCAGTGTGATCATGAGTCCTTCCGGATCTAAAGCTTCTTCTTTTTATGCCGCTGAGAGATACATGGGACCTCAACAAATGGATTCTCAATTCAGTAACCCTACTTTCTGTTCCGATTCCGGTGATTCACTTCCCTCGTTTTGTGCATCAGGAAAAAGGTTTTCGTTCGGAAAGGTGGCTGAACCAGAGTATAATTATCGCTTCGGGAACACTTCAAAGTCAGAGGAGAAACCGCAATCGTATAGCAATATATCAGCTGAAAGCCTCCATGAAGGTCCATGCGGCCTCACGGACAGGGTCAAACCTTGTTATGCTGATCATGATAATGGATCTAGTGATGGCCATCTTTTCTCGGTTCCATTCCAATGGGATCACCATCAGAAAGCATGCTGAACTTTCTTAAAACTTGATCCCTTCTGTAGTTCTATAGTTGAGCGTGGCTCCTCTCTGTGCAAACCCTTCTCTGATTGAATTTAGTTGCACACTTGCAGGTTTGTTGTAATTCATATGCTAGCTCACATGTAGATCCATGCTTCTCATCTAGTCCTTCTGGAAGTCTTTCAGTCTCTGGTAACTCCAGCTCATCTGCGGCTGGGGGGGCAGCACTGGCATGTAAGGCACGGATAAGGTGGACTCAGGATCTTCATGAGAAGTTTGTTAATTGTGTTAATCGCCTTGGGGGGCCGGAGAGTAAGTGATAATGATAAGAACTCTATCAATCCCAAAAACTAGTGCTTGTTGTCACTGATATTCATCTGGTAATAGAGGCAACCCCAAAGGCAATTCTGAAGCTCATGGACACATATGGGTTGACCATCTTTCATGTGAAAAGCCATTTGCAGGTATTCTTTGAAAAGCTGCTAAGCAGATCTTGACATTGACCAGGTTGCTATAAAGTACCATTTCTTGGAGATTTGATTCATTTCCATATTCCTTGTTTTTTTTTTTTTCTTTCAGAAATATCGATGTGCAAAATATATGCCAGACCCAACAGAAGGTACATCCCATTCCCATCCAACCTCATCTTTATTCACCTGTTCCTAGGCTAGGATGTTGCCGCCTTATTACTGTCCAGTTCATTTTCCATTATGTTGCAGTAACATCTGTGAAATGGACCAACGGTGTGAATGTCTCCACCAATACTGCTCCAAAAAAGTAAACATCTTCAGCTCCAGGCTTGTTTCTGTTTTATTCCTAGCCTATGGCTCATCATAAACTTGTACAGCAGGCATTTGCAAATCAGAGGAGCATTGGAACTTCAATTAGATCTTCAGAGGCGTCTTCATGAGCAAATAGAGGTATAACAACTTTTTTTGATTGTTTTAACTCGTGCCTCCAATTAAGATGTCTGTAAATTTACATGTTCAAAATCTGCTACATGTCAGTTAGAAGATCTCTGGAATTCAAACAACTGTGCTTGGCCTTCAGGATAAAGATATGAACACAGACAGACTAGTGTTTACAAACAAATTATCTCAGTTGAATTGAACCTAATCAATGTATCATAGAACATTGCTACTGCAAATATAACCTTTCTAGGTAGTGGGGTGTGGACATGAAGTTGCTACCAAATGGGGATCTCCTCACTGACACTTTGACGGGGTCTGTTTATTATTATTATTATTATTTTTGGTGTTAGATTCAGCGAAGCCTGCAGTTACGGATAGAAGAACAAGGCAGGCAGCTTAAGTTGATGTTTGAGCAGCAACAGGAAGCCAGCAAGAACCGGCTAAAGGTTCGAGGTGAGAGCCATGGCTCCTATTGAATGCGCATTGGAAGTGAGTTTCAAGTGAAGCAAATGCATATATACAACCATACTAACCAGCAAAAGACGATCTATGAACTTGAGACGTTGGACATGATACGGATAGAGTTGCACATTATCAGTAGTGGGTGGTCTAGGAGTTCTTTTCTATTTCTCCTTAGAATTGTCTCTGAAGCTATCTAGCATTTGTACACCTACTTCCAAGCACATTAGATATATAAAACAAATTTAGTCCAATACCTTTATGAGAACAGGTATGTTTAGTACACTAGAAAAATTTCTGCGGTTTGGACGCACTGTGAACGAGAATTTGTTTCCAACTTTCAAAATTTAGCAGTATCCTTGTATTTTTCTGGTATTATCGACATAGGTGCTTTTAGAAAAGTTGTACTCGAGCCAAGCCTATATGAGCAGGCTCGTGATACGACGCCACAAAATTAAGCCAGTTGAACTGTCGCATCTCTTGTCTGGTGGTGTTTTCATCAGATTTGGATTGTGGTGTTCAAATAATAACGCTAAGGATGGCAAGGGAAAACTGGTTTAAACGTCGAGGAAGAGCAAGAGGGGAACCAGGCAGTGCCTAGTTGCCTATAAGCTTTTACATATCTTGATCTGCTGTCCTAGAACGCAAGAAGGAAATGCCGTCCAAATCGTTCACTCCGGACTTTGTTACAAATCCAGACTAGCTAGGCTGTTGTGGTTGTGCGGTGGCGCAAATACTTCATACCTAGGTAAGAAAGGTCATATATACTACAAGAAAAATAAATAAATAAATAAGAAAAATCTCCTTCGATAAGGAACGAGGGATAATGAGCACATGTAGCCTGTAGGGCCTAGATCCATTTTAATATTTCTCTTTCATTTTCTTAACGTGTTTTTGAAATATTAAAATTAAAGGAAACGTTTAACTTCAAATTTATTCTCTTTTGGTACACAAAAGTATCAGAACGTGGAAAAATTTCATTAGTATGAATAAATGTTTGAACTTAGTATATATATATCAAGTTCGAGTTGATAAACGCACGTAGGGTTTTTTAGAAGAGTAAAATCTACTTGGGGTTCTTTAGCCTCTTTTTTTTTTTTTAATCCCAAATGAGTACCATATTTTAAAAATTATCCTATAGAAATCTCTTATCTCATATTATGTATCTCAATTTAATACTTTCTATCAATTTTACTGTTAAGTTAGATAAAAAATATTAATGTGACATTACTTAATACTAAAAGAAATGTATAATAACAAATTTAGTCTTTAAATCTTTTTAATTAATAATTTTAATATTTATACTTAGGTATCTATTGATTGCACCGTTCCCTTCAAACCCCCACCGCTATCTAATTTTGCTCCTTTGCTGAGCATGACACCAGCAACACCCTCGCCACAAACTCCACTGTCACCAGAGTAGCACCCTTGCCATGATTACGACAATCTCCGCACGCAACCCAGAAACTCTCTTTCTCCATATTCAATCGCAGCCCTAGAAATTCCCAATCCCCTACCCTGCAGCCCATTGTCAACACTACTCTAGCTTCTCAGTGAAGTCTAAGTACTTGGTCGCAATCTCCTCAGCCGAGTCTCTTTGCCGCTGTCGCAGCCAATAACAAGAACAGCAGCCATTCCTTAACACCGACGTCGAACATAGGGGTAGAGGCGAAATCGATAGCCACCAAATCTAACATTAGGAAAAATGAAATCAATGCTAGTGAAATCAACCTTAGACCCGCCCTTAAATGACACCTGATCTGCTTGGTTCGACGAAATCAATGGCCACTTTCTTCACCAACTCGCTACCTAGGTTTTCTTTTACTGTTGCCGAATCTAGTCTAAGTGGCTAGAATACGCCTTGCCCTTGGCTTCACCCTCGCCATCACCACCCTCACTGACACTCGCCTGAGAGATCAATTCGTACTCGCGGTCATCGTCCTCACCAACACTTGCCCTCATCACCTCATTACCACCCTCACTTTCAGATGTCATCATAAACCGTCAGATTTGAATCACGATGAACAGGCCTCTTGGCAGAAAAAAAACGGAAGATAAATTAGGTTGAATCTAAAGTTTAAAAATTTTGAGGGTTAAAATGATTGATTGGGAAAATTTGGGGACTAAATTTGTTATTTTACATTTCTTTTAGTATTAAATAATGCCACATTAACATTTTTCATCCAACTTAACAGTGAAATTGATAGAAAATACATAATTGGGACACACAATATAAAATAAGGGACTTTGATAAGACAACTTTAAGGTGGGTATTCATATGGGACAAAAAAATAAACTAAGGAACCCTCGGTAAATTTTACTCTTTTCTATAACATCCATAATTTATTGTTTCATTTTCTTTTGTCACAAAATTTTAGGCATTCTCTCTAGCAATCATTTTAAGTTTTGCCATTAGATTTCCTCTCATCAATCTTTCTAAAAGGAACCCATTGCCACCTTCACTTCTCTAGCTATTACTTCCGTGTCGATGTTTCAACCTACATTGCCATATCCAAGCCGTAGTCTCTATCTCAACATACATTTTTGCCCTTTATTCATTTCCCCCTCTGCCTCTGCCTCCAGCTCCGCCCCCATCCTTGTCGTCTTCGTTATGTCATTTGGCCAAATATGATGTAAGTCATGTCTATGATAACAATGGGGAAAGAAGACATGATGTTGGAGTTGGTGGCAGTAATGGCGAAGACAAGGATGGGTTAGAAGGTGGAGGACGATGATTCCATCAGAATCAAGGCCTACCCATGCCCTTGATCACTTCAAACAGAGTAATCAAATCCTACCATACTGTTGATCGAATGAAATTTGAAAAAAAAAATGGGGATGAGATTTGGAAGAAAAGTATAATCAAATCAGTTGTGAGAAGAATAAGATGAACCCAATAATCCAAAGTCAAAGTGAAATGAGGGCACAATTGTCATTTTGTTTAATAATATTCCAAAATCAAAGAAAGCAGTAGTTTAAAGAATTTGTGACGGCCTACAGTAACAATTAGTGCAAAGAACATGAGACGATGAAAGTATTATATATGTAGAACAATCCATGGAATTATATTGTTTTTACAATATAATTAATTTTTACTATTTTTAGGTTGAGTAAATAAAAAATTAAAAAAGTATAATTAAATTATAAAACTTATATACAATAAATTATAAAAATAATTCAATAAATTATTTGTGACAAAAAACCATAAAATAAAAATAATCCATTTTGGATAAATCTAGATTATGTCTTAATCTAGTATAAATGAGTAGAAAATTTAAAAGACAACTATAATGCTCCATTTGCATAGTTCGTTAAGTGAAGAGGAGTAAAAAAGTGAAGTATGAAAACATATGAAAGTCCATCATCCTTTCAATTCAAGGGGATTATAAAACTAAACGAACAATGCGTGGTCTTCAGCAATTCGCTCAGATGACAATTATATGTGGATACCCATATGAAATATCAAGGTTTGAGTGGCGTCACACTAAAAAAATACTAGGCATCAGAAGTGGTAAAATTGGAGCCAGAGTTCTCAAATGTTTCATGCAATAGAAACTCCACCTTCTTAACTTTCCTATGTACCTTCTAAATGTTGTATAGGACAAAAAAAAAAAAAAAGATGCATGTGAAAGGATGGGAATTGTTCTCATTAAACAAGAAAGATAAGGTATCCTTTCTCTTCCTCCTATACCTCCCCATTGCCCTCTATCCAAAAGAATGCAAAGGAATTTCTCCCCTAGTTCATACCAATAACTGAATGCTGAGTCATTAATGAAATTCTCATGGGTAAATAGCATCATTGGTCCCAAACCTTTAATTAATATTGAAAATCAGTCATCATTCTCTATTTTATTGCAAACTGGTCCCAAATCTTTACTTAGGTAAACAAAAAAAAATTTGATTTACAAAATAAAAAAACTGATAATTTAAATGATCTACTAACTATTAAAAAATTATAACACAATTTGAATTTATGTGAAGATAGTTATAGAACATTTTAAATTAGAATATAGAAAATTGATATTAGGTAGTTAGTGAGAGTTAATAAACTCAAAATATTCAAAAACTATCTTTCAATAAGTTCAAGCAATGTATAATTTTTTAGTAGTTAATATACTATTTAAACTATCATTTTTTTTCTTTCTATAAATTAGATTTCTGTGCTAACTCAATCTTATCTAGAGCTGTGAACCAATATGTACCGAATTATAAAAGTTTGTGACACATTTGTAATGAAATAGAGGTTGAGGACCCATTTGCAACAATAACTAAAAGTTTGGGACTAATGGTGTTTTAACCCACTGTGGGGTATTTCATATTAATGTCCATTTAATTGGCAAACCTTTAATTTCCATTATAAATCATTTTCTAACCTTCATTTCATTGTAAATTAGTCCCAAACAATTATAATTCACTACACATTGGTCTCTAGCCCTATTAAAAACTAAGTTTGTACAAAAACTCAATCTACAAAAAGAAAAATATAATAATCTAAATAGTTCGTTTATAAATTAAATTTATGGAAAGAAAATTATCAAATAATTTAAATTAGATATTTTTTTTGTAATTAAAAGTACCTATAAAAAATATAAAGGTTATGAGAAACTCATATGTAAGGGGAAAATTTTGGGAATCGGATAACATTTGAACCAACATTAGGCCATTATATGAGGGAAATTAAAAAGTTAATGTCAAATAGCTATGTAAGGGTTAACAAATTTAGACTATCCAGTAACTGTCTTCTAACAAATTCAAGTTAATACATAATTTATTGATAATTAATTGAACATTTAAACTATCAAATTTTCATCTATGTAAATTATGCTCCTGTAACAACTTAGTCTTATGTAATGAATTACAAAGGTTTTGACCTTTGAGATCAATTTGCAATAAAATTGAGATTGAGGATCAATTTACAATAGAACTTAAAGGTTTGGGACCAATGGTTCATTCTTATCTTACTTTTTTTTTTGTAAAAATATCAAATTTGCCACTAATGTTTTTGGTAGAGAGCGGATATGCTACTATAGTTTTCTTTGGGTCCAATCTCACGCTAATATTTTAAAATGGGCCAAATATGCCACTGCCAATCAGAAATAATGAAAAATTATAAAAATAGCAGATTTTGAAATCTTAAGGTTATTATGCATCTTTCAAAAAATATTAGGACCTTTGATATTTTTATCAAAAGAAGGTCTAATCTCCGTCATCAACACTTCAGCCTTATCACTGTCTCCGTCACTAGCATCCCAGCCCCATCACTGCCCTCCTTCTATTTTTGCCGTCCAATCTCCTCACCAGCATTCAAAAGAGAAATAGAGAGGATCTAATTACAAAAAATATTTAAAGTTTATTAAAACTTGCATTATCACCCTAAAATTTCAAAATTTGTTATTTTTTACATTTTTTGTTAGCCTTTTAATGATCAGTGACATATTCACTCTTAATTTAAAATTTTAGTGGCATATTTGGCCTGTTTTAAAACATTAATGGGAGATTGGACCCATAAAAAACTATAGTGGCATATCTGCTCCCAAGCCAAAAAATCAGTGGCAAATTTGATATTTCTGCCTTTTGTTTTTTACTCGCAGGAAGAGAAATGGATTTGCTGTAGGCGGCATTCATGGTCATGGAGACGAGTTTGGGCTCCGTCGCTAAGTCCGGCCTATCCTCTGCCGTTTCACTCAACGGATCGAAATTCGGCGGGCGAATCTATTACGATGAGCCGGCCACTGCTTCTGCTATCGGGGCTCCACCACCCATTTCCGGAGCTGGGCAGTCCTTAACCGAGTCGGGCAAAAAGGGCCTAGCTAGCCCAGGCTCGCACCCTCCCCGGTGTCAAGCGGAAGGGTGCGAGTTGGATCTTAGCGACGCTAAACTTTACCATTCCAAGCATAAGGTGTGCCCAACGCACTCCAAGTCTCCCAAAGTCATCGTTCGTGGACTCCAGTGCAGGTTCTGTCAGCAGTGCAGCCGGTCGCTTTCTAACTCTTCTCTTTTTTTGTTATTTAGTGTCTCCCCTGATTTAGTTGATGTAGTTAACATGGGAATTTGTGATTTGATTTGTTGTTTAATTCTAATATGAGCAATGTTTTTCAGTATGTTCCGCGAAATAGTATGCCGTATGGCAACTACTTTGTGTTGTTCTGAAATCAAATTAGTTTTCACTCTTTTTAAAGATGGATGCATTGGCTCTAGAAGGTTGTCTTAGATGATCAGCCAATACTCTCTGTTGAGAACTGTAGTGATCATTTCTTCCTCGTTCGCTTAATTTAAATGCATTATTGTACTTTGCAGCATAAATAAATGGTAGTTTGTTTTTGGGTAAATTTGAGTAAGGAGAAGGAGGAGTGGGGATTTGAACATTAAAATTTCAGTGACTGTTTGTTCCTGTTTTTGCTTGGTGGAAAATTAACTACTAGCTGTTGTCCAACCTTTCTGTGTCAAGAAATGGGGTTTTTATGTTCTTTACCTGTTTGGCTAAATTTTTTGTTGTTGAGTGGGTATCTTACTTTTGTAGCTCATTAAAATTAGAGAAAATTAATAAATTTTACTTTAAAATTTTGTATTAGTATGATCTAAGAATTAACATTATCCTGAATAAGTTGATCAAGACACTACTGAAATTTGAACCTTGTTGTTTAGAGTTTGATGCAAGTTATTAGATCTTCAGGCCTTCCACCCAAGGAACTATGCAGAATTCCCAATGGTTCTAGTTGTCTATTCTCAGTGGTGCTTATTTTGGATTAGTTATAGCAAGTCTTCAACAAACTCTTCTTCAGTGTAGTTTCTGGATATTGTGCTTTGATTGGTTTGCTGTTTGTGGTTATGCAATTGGCACTTGGCATCTTAGTTTGGTAATGAAGTGGCAAAGCTGTTCATCTCATTTCCCAGATGCATCACATTCAGGGATCTTTTAGCTGTTCAAACGTGAATGTAATCATACTGTTCCTAGTGGCAAAGGAAGGACTTGACCAACTTTATTACTTTTCAAATATGGTCCCTTACTGTAGATTTTTGTTTTTGGTTTTATTTAACACTAGGCAGACTTACTGAAAGAAAAGCAGTATTCGCTATCATGCTATCAGCTGTTGGAAACTTCTGGGATTCTAATAATCTGTTCTTGCAAATAGGGTAAAAAATTGTTTTATTTACTGAATCTTTTGGAAGAGAATAGATGGTTGTTATGAAAAGAAGGGAGGAAGGATTGTGGGCCTTGTGGCCATGTGATGAATGACTACTTCAGTTTCCCCTCCTATGTATTTTCTTATGTTTATTTAGATAACATCTTTATATGTTGCATTCAGGTTTCATCAGCTTTCTGAGTTTGACCAAGGGAAACGAAGTTGCCGGAGGCGCTTAGCAGGTCATAATGCACGTCGAAGGAAGCCACCACCACGAACATTCCTGCCTTCTTGCTACGGTAGGCTCACTTCATCAATCATGGCTGCATTTCATATCCAATTAAAAATATTCTTATAGTGGGATATTGACTCCCTGTCTCTTTCTCTGAAAAAATTGTATATGCTTACTTGAAACATATGAAAACAGAAAGTAGTAGTGGATGTGGAGGCATTATGGTTGATTTCACAGCTTACTCAATGACTCGTGGGAAAGACTCGTGGCCAATCCCAAGATCAAAAGAGTGTGCATCTGTAACTCGTAGCACTGCTCCACACCAAAGGTTGCACAACTCGGAGAACCCGCCTCCATCTCATGTTTTGGTGCAAAGTTCAGCCGCTCGGGTTGGTTTCTCCAGTCTCACAAATCCTCTGGAAGGATGCCACGCAGGAGGAACCAACTCTAGCTGTGCTCTCTCTCTTCTGTCAAGTCAACCACTGGACTCTGGGAACAAGGATCCTGGAATGGGATCAAATGGCCTGATCGATGCTGAAGGGCAACCTATGGCTCAACTAAAAATGCCTTATGCTGCAGTAGTTGGATCATACTCAGATGCTCCTTGGTGTGTCAAGGGAATTGATTCTTGCACTGGTTCCCTTGCAATGCCATCCACCCTGGGCAACAATCAGTTCTCTGACAGGCTCGGGCTATGGCAACAGCACAGGAGGCAGTATATGGAACTCGAGTATTCCAAGGATTATGATGCCGCTACTCAGCATATTAATTGGTCGCTTTAGGTATGCTTATGAACTCCTTTACAGCGCTCACTGACGTGCAATGTTCTGGTCATAAAATTCTGCTCCGGAGGGCCAAAATACTAGCTTGGAATAAGCTAGGATGCAAGCTGACCTCTACTCTATTGATTATTTTCTTTTAGCTCGGATTCGACGCCAAACTTGTAACTTGAGGCTCGACTTGGATAGCTCGTGCTCGTGGGTATTTGAACTCTTCTCCATACCTGATTCAATAAATTGTCAAATACTCATTGATTTCCTGATCTCTAAATTCCGTTCGGATTAAAAGTCTACCCACACTGGAGTACGGAAAGGTTGTGCCCGATTGCAGAGATCCCCTCAGTTTTTTTGGGGGTACGCAGAAGCAAGAAAGAAAGATTAAGGGAAAAGAGAAGAGGCAATCTGATGAACTGGAGTGACACGCTGACAGGGGGATTACTATTGACGTACAATGATCCAACTGCTACATCATAATCCGGATGAACGAAGCTAACCTGGATAATTCCGAGTTCATACCTGTGGAACCTCGCAAAGTCTTCAAGGCGTTAGTACTGTTAGTTAAAACTGTAATGGATCTAAGTACAAACTTTGATTGCTGAGTCAACCACTCCTTGGATGGCTGTGAGTTCCGCTTCCAAGGTCCCTAAGCAGCAAGGAATAAGAGAACCATCTGAATATAATGGAGGAGCATTAATGCCCATTCAGATCCAAGCCGCAGCTCCAAAAGCAGAGGATCTTCGCCATGCTCCATCTACATTGAAGATAGTTGGATTATTAGTTGCAAAACCCGAGGCGACCAGCACTTCAAGTGTGACGCATAGACTCAGGAGGGGAATGCCTATCAGAAGCTGTTTTAAGCTTTGATTGATCGTGCCGCGAACAGAACCAGACTTCAACATTTAAGAGAAGAAATATTAAAAGAATTGTTCTGCAAAACCACTTCATTGCACCCAACCCAAATAGTCCATAGTGTTGGTGCTAAGAAGAATAACTAGCCTGGACTGTAGATTTGGCGGGAAGCCAAGACATTAAGTAACCAAACTTCCACAGGAGGTTGAGGAAGAAGGGAGGAATCCTGATAAAAAATCCGTCAAATATTTTTGGAACCCAAGCATTCCCAAAACAGATGAAATGAAGATTTTGATCGAACATGGTAGCATGGGCAGGAAGCATCAACATTGAGTCCATGAGGAGCCAAATTGACCACATTAGGGATAGCATCCATGACCATGAGGCATTTTCATATGAAAACTTTATATTTGTGCAGAAGGCAAGAGCCCTATAGTTTTTTAGAACCCGTGCAAAGAGATCCCCCACTTTGTGCCTTGACAATTGACATGTAAGAGGACATGCTTTTTTTTTTTTTTGGAAAATTATTTACAATGTGTGTATATATTGGTTACGTTTTAAAAACCGAGTGGTCCTTTAAAAAAATTTTAAAATTTATCCAAGGTATATACTCATATATTCTATTCTAACAATTGATAGTAGAACTTCCTGAACCTCTTTTTCTTTTTTAAGCTACGGAAATTTGTGAATTTACCAGGATTTCCAAACTTTCCGTTGTTTTTTATTTCCACAATATATTTTCATGCATTTGCAGACTTTTCGTGTTAAAAGAAAAAAAGGCCAAAAGGGACAAATTTGCCAATAAATTATAGGTGTAGAGTAATTTTTGCTATTAAATTTTTTTTTTTTTTTTTGCAGACAAGTTTGACATTAACATTTTTATTGTGGATAATTTTGCCATTGACTGTTAAATGGTAAGAATATTTTGTTTGTTTAGAGAATATTCCATGACATAACTCTTAAACTAGTTCATGAAAGTTTTCTCCTTAACTCTTGGTCACCCAAGTATTTCATAACACTTAAATAAGTAAAAACCTCGTGTTTGACCACACACCTTCATTACTAAGCTTTCTTGTTTTCACATTCTTTGTTATCGCTGAGCAACCAACTCTCCACCACCACTACCATCGATTTTTTATTCTAGAACTTCATTATTTCTAAATTTAGTTTCATCTGTATCAACCAAATCTTGTTTAATCAGGTTTGTTCTAAGGAGTATTTCTGGGCTGCATGAAAGAGTGGAGGTAATGCCAATGGTAGAAAGGGAGGAGGATTGCAAAGAATATAGGGGTTTGCTAGGATGAAAAATGTCGGTAAAAATAATAGGCCTAAAGCCCCTTTTGTCTCTTTAACTTTGCCAACTCGGACCTTTTACCCCATAAACTTCGACTCTGTTTGACTTGCCCCTTAAACTTTGTAAACTGGGACCTTTTACCTCATCAGTCCAATTAAATAAAGATGTGTACTAAAATGAAAATAAAATAAAAATTGAAGGGCTAATTAAATCATTTTCTCAATTGTTAACTCTTGTGAGCAAACAAGAAGAAGCTTTAACACAAATTTATAGGCGAAAACAACGGAAAAATGGACAATCTCAAATGTAAAACTGAAGCCTTTGTGCTTATTGTGTGCTTACAATGGTCAACCATTGGACAAATGACTGAGTTGGCCATTTAATTCTATTTTTATTTTTATTTTAGTACACATTTTCTATTTAACCGGGTTGAGGGAGTAAAAGGTCTCAGTTTACAAAGTTTGGGAAGTGAGTCGAACAAAGCTAAAATCCAGAGAATAAAAGGTTTGAGTTGGAAAAATTCAAAGAACAAAAGAGGCTTTAGGCCAAAAATAATATATTGAGAAACTTAGGGACAGAGTGATAAGTAAAGGAAACTTTGAATTAAAACTTAAAGGAAACTTAGAATTAAAACTTACATTTTTCTCCTTTTTTTCATATTTTTTTCATTAAACAATTTTAACGGCGCATGGAAGAATTCCTTCCATCACAAAATATTAATGACCAATTTGTACTTTTTGACAAGATTAATGACAAATTTACCCAAAAAAAAAATTTAGTGTCAAAACTATCCTGTCTAATATAGTTTTGTGGCAAATCTCTCCCTTTTGCGAAAAATAAAATAAAATAAAATAAATAAAGCTGGTTACTCTCATATTTCGCATTATACTTTCCGCAACTGAACCTCAACGGTTTTGCTGACGTGGCCAATCCTTTCAGGCGTAGTCCATAACCATCATACTTCGAGCCTTTTTAAATTCCCAGTCAGAGCGCTTTCTCAGTCCGTCCTCACTCCTCTGTTTGTTTCCCAAGAAGGCCAAAGAGAAAACGAGGTCGATTTCTTTTTCCTTCCCCAGGAAAGGAAACTGGAAATTAGAACTTTAAGCCCTCGACTCTCCCCCTTCGTCATTTTCTTGGAGGCGAAGCAGAGCACTAGCTTCTAGTTCAATTCCTTTTTGCATGAACCAGTTCTCTCTCTCTCTCTCTCTCTCTCTCTCACCTCAGAGAAAGGTCAGGATTCTCGAGAAAATGACGATTCGTTTCTGTCTGTATCTCATTCTTCTGTGGGCAAGTTTGCTTTCAGAGGCGACGGCAGCTACGGATTCACATGAAGGTAATTTTGTTGGACTGTTTTGCCCGTTTTCTTCTTGTTAAATCTGAACTGCATTTCAGAGAAAATCCATGGAAGATTTCAGTTCTTCATCGGTTATGATGAACTTTGTTCTTTTTTTGGGTGCCAAGAAACCTCTTGCTTGAGTTGGCGAGTTCTGATCCTGATCTTGTTCTTTCGTTGGGTGAAGTTGAATGTTCGAATTGCATCATTGAGATTATTTTTTGCTTCTTGCGTGTTCGGAACTTCCCTAATAACCAAACAGCGGATGGATTCTTGTGGGGAATTTTATCACAGGGGTAATGTAAACCCATGTTTGGGGGGAGAGTTTTACATCCTTTTATGGTATTTTAAGTTTTCCGGGATATTGTTGAGAACAATGCGGCTTTGATATTATGAGATAGTCATTAGAAATCATAAGTCAAGCAAACCTGTGTCAGGACTCATGTTGCTGGCTTTTAAGTTTTGGGATTATCAAGACTCTTTGCTTTTGAGATCAACAGATTTGTGGAAATCGCAGTTCAATTGCTTGATCCCCTGTTTCTCTTTTCTGAGGAGAATGATTTGCCTTGTGTAGTAATTGTTCTTCAAGATCTATACAAGGCTCTCAATGGCCCGCCACAGCTGATGGGTTGGAAAGCGAATGGTGGGGATCCATGCGGAGAATCATGGACAGGAGTTTCGTGTTCTAGCTCTTCCATTGTAAACCTGTAATAATCACCTTAATCCTTTCCTTAAACCAACTCTTCTTGCTATTTGGATCATTACATATACGTCTCAGTTTTTAACGTTATTTCGACTTGTCCAGCACACTCACTGCATTAAATCTTAGTGGATATCTTGGAGGCCAGTTGAACAATCTTCAAAATCTGAGGCATCTGTGAGTGATTCTTGCTGCTTTTGTATTCAGATGCCCTTTTGTCAAATCTGTGTTATTTACTGAACTTGGCTGGTTTTTCCCGTTAGGGATATAAGTTCAAACAGCATTACTGGTGAAATTCCCCGTGCCTTACCTGCTAATGCCACTCATATGTAAGATATCTATCCTAGGAACACCCGCTTCTCACTAATGAGATTCATCTGATTTTCCTAGTTTATTCTCCATAAAAGAAGTGTTCCTTTTGTTCTTCCCCGTAAATAGTATAGCATCCTTATCATTCTGTCAATGCAGAAACATGGCTTGCAACAATTTGAACCAAAGTATACCCCATTCTTTACCTGAGGTGACCAATCTCAGGCATCTGTAAGTCACTTTAACATACTCCAACTTGGCAATTGGCAATTCAGTGAAACAAATTATGATTTCATTTTCTAACTGAAAGTTGATTTTCCTTTTCCAGGAATCTGAGTCACAACTTGTTATCTGGAACTGTTGGCGATGTGTTCATTGGCCTCAGTAATCTAAAAGAAATGTATATTTGTTTGTCCATTTACTTTTCATATTTAAACAAAATAAATCCCTTTTCATTTCGGGTTTTATCCACTTTCCCTAGCATTTTTCATATGTGAGTACAAGCAATTGATAGTTACTCTTTTCCCTTGCAATTTGAACGCTGAGTGGACAGGGATCTGTCATATAACAACTTGACTGGGGACCTGCCTAGTTCTTTTGGAACTCTGAAAAATCTTAACAGATTGTAAGTTCTGTGCTACTTAACAGAAATTCCTTGGTGTACTCACCCGATTTTTTATTGCTGTGTACTATATTTGGTCCATGCGCAGGTTCCTGCAAGAAAACAAGTTCTCTGGGTCAGTTATATATCTAGCTGAGCTTCCACTAGTCGACCTGTAGGTTTCTAGAGATTGCTTTCCTTTTCTTAAGGAAGAATTTTGAACCTCACCATTGTCTTTTCAAATCATTTGGATATACTTATCTTGTCTCAGGAACATTGCAGACAACAATTTTAGCGGTATTCTTCCAAGTCAATTTAAGTCGATCACAAACTTGTGGTAAGTAATCAAACTTTAGTTGTCTGATCTACTGATCAAACTTTTCAAGACTTCTGTACCACATCTACTTGTAACAGGTTTTGGGGAAATAGATTTCACATAGCGCCAAATTATCCTCCGTGGGATTACCCCTCAGACAGTATTCCAGCTAAGCAGAATTTCAGTAAGCCACCCACAACTGGTTCGAGTGCCATTGAACAGAATGTCAGTGGATCACCAACAACTGGGTCCAGTGCCACTGAGAGGAATCTCAGTAGGCCACCAACAACTGAGTCCAGTGCCATTCAGAACTATCCCTCTTTTGTATCTGGTAGACATAAAAAGAGAAGGTTGGGCCTTGGGGGGATAGCTTTCATGGTTGGCGGGATAGCCCTTCTGGCCACATGTGCTGTATTACTCATTTTAATCTGGAACAATCTATCTCGAGCAAGAATCCTTGAAAACTTGAATAGCAGCAATAGTTGCCAGCACTCATCCAAAGGTGAGAAAGATTGGAAGTATCTTATCTGTGGTAGGACATGACTGTAACACTTTTTTGAAGTCTAAGCCTTATATTCTTAAACATTTAGAAATGTGCTGCTAGAAGAGAATGGAATTCTATACTTGTTTTATCGAATTTTAGTGCATGTATACCATTTTTTGCATTCCCCAAATAAGCCAAATCTTCTTGAGTTGCAAGGACAAAGTTCTCTGTATACTTCTCTTATATTCTCTTGCAAGTGAAGGAACATATGATGCTTGCTTTGAACTTCATATCACTATTTTCAGGGAGCTTTGCATCAGCAAGGGCATCCAGTGTGAAAAGTTACCACTTCTTTCCTTGAATGAATTTATAATGTTAATGTTGCCTTCATAAGCCAACATGAAAATGATGGTGATGATGAAGCTTTTCGAGGACTATTTGTTTATATATGCAGGGTGCATGAGAATAGAGACAAATGATAAATTAATATTAATTGATACTTTGTCTCTGTTACGTGAAACTAAGATTGAGATTGACACTTGCAATATTTGGTGACCTAGAACTGAGAATGTTTGAATTTCAAGGGAATCACCTAAGCACCTAGAAAAATTTTGTCCCATTTGAACTCAACCTTGCAGCCTAACACTATGGAACTGAAGGTTACAATATCGGTCAAGTCCAGAGACTTGAGCTGCAAAACCTAACTTAAAAGAAAGTTCGTTAGTGGTTTATGTACGCTTTCGTTTGGCTTTGCTTGAGTTGCTTTGGTTGCGTACAAATAAGTGCAAGTAACTGGCATTGACAAAGCTATAATCATTTTCAATTGCTTCTAGTATGGAATATTGGGTTGAATATAACGAACACAGTGGCTTCTCACATAGCTTTGCATTTCTTTTTGCATGCTTACAGATTGTCCACCTACCACCACGGAAGGGGTCTTTCACTCTTTGACCGTAAATTCCTCAGTCCCAACAAACATAGCCACTCTTTGTCCAACCAGAAAAGAGGGAACATTTAGAACAGGACACTTTTCTAAGCAATGTGAATGCTCAACAACTGCAATAGTATTTACATTGGCAGACCTTCAGCAAGCTACAAATATCTTCAGTCAAGAGAACCTTATTGGAGAAGGATCTTTAGGTTCAGTCTACAGAGCCAAGCTTCCTAATGACCAGGCTAGCATCTAAGTCTTGTATTATTTTATCAGTAACCAAATATGAATATTCGGAGCTTTCTTTTATCTTTCCTTTTTGTTGTCCAGGTAGTAGCCGTGAAAAGCATTAACATGGGATCTTTAACTTTCCATGAAGAAGAGCATATTATGGAGGTCATATGGACAGCATCACAATTACGTCACCCCAACCTTGTCACGCTTCTAGGCTATTGTCTGGAACATGGACAGCATCTTATCGTGTACGAGTATGTTCAAAGTTTGTCCCTTGATGACATTCTACATAGTGGAGCTTGCAAGCGTTTGCCATGGGCCATCCGCCTCTGTCTTGCCCTTGGTATTGCTCGGGGTTTAGAGTAAGTTCTCTAGCAATTCATGTATGACTATCACGACTTAGAGAACTGTCATTTCATATAACTAGACTGCAAAGCCAAATATTTTTTTCAGCTATTTGCACTCTGCCTTTTCCCCTCCTGTTGCGCATTGCAACTTAAAGGCAGCCAACATCTTAATAGATGAAGATCTTACACCTCGCATATGTGACAGCGGGCTAGCTGTTTTAAGGCCACTGACAAGTAATGTTGTCAAGATCAAGGTATGTCTTTGAGCAATCAGCTTAGAAAGAACCATCCTTGTGTGTTCCTTTTTCTTTTTATATTTGTTTATTAGTATCATTTCACGAGAAGCTACATTAAGATATTGCACCATGCTATTGGATTTTTTTTTTTTTTTTGTATAAACAACCAATCAAATGGATCAGGGCAAGAGCTGAACAGTAGAAGTCGTAGCTATGTGCTTATGGTTCGAAGGAGAAATTTAGCATCATCTTCCTTTAAGCCCTGTAATGAAACAAATAGTGCACATATGAAAATTGAACTTTTCCGTACATAGCATTGGTGAAAATTTTAATGCTGTAACATGTAGTGTAAATCTGCTCGGTTTGATTATGATAGTGTGCCCTGTCATGTAGCTGAGAACAAATTATCTCTTCCTGGATTCATGTGATAGAAAATGACTGCTGGCTCTTTTGTTATGGATGCAAACAGGCTTCTGAGATAGCAGTTTCTAACGCTGGGTATATTGCACCTGAGCATTTGCAACAAGGAAATGGTAATACAAAGGGTGACGTGTATGCCTTTGGAGTGTTGCTTTTGGAGCTATTAACTGGACGGAGACCCTTTGATGGGTAAAACCTTACTGCTTTTGCTTTCTCTAGACATTTTTCCCATATTCCTTGCAAATGCTTGTTTATGTGCGTTATCTGAAAAAACAGGTCAAGACCAGAAAGTGAGCAATCTCTGGTGAAATGGGCATCAATGCAACTTCATGACAGTGAATCTTTGGAACAGATGGTGGATCCAGGCATCAGAAAGATGCCAGATCCGAGGGATCTCTCCCGCTTTGCTGACGTAGTCTCTTTGTGTATCCAGGTAAAGACGGTAAACTTACATCCGGCTTCTATATCTTGCATCTTATATATCTGTAGGCTGTAACTACAACTACTAGGGAGACAAGCATACTGAGAAACTTGAAAATGCAGCCTGTTATGGAATATCGACCACAGATGTCTGTCGCTGTTGAATCCCTGACTCAGCTGGTACAGAAGATCAGCAAGGCTGAAACAGGGGAAATGGATATGCAGGAGAGATCTTTCTGCTCAACTCTCACCCGTTTTAGAGGATCCCCTTCCATGATCCATTCATCACCCTGAAACTGTAGGCTTGCAGCTGGTTGGTTGCTTCGCAAATACTTTTACTGTGCATGGTGAAGTTGTATTCAATTCTCCTGCTTGGCAGCAGCAAGATCTCGCAGATGGAGAGAGTGACTACTTGCTTGGCACTTGCAATGTGTTGCAAGTTTTGCTGGGTTTCCGGCTTCCGTGGAGGCCAAGCTTTCAGTATTCTGAAAGGGTGGTGAAGGATCTTACCCCTCATTGCAAGGTGAACTTGAATTGCCACCAATACTTTTGAAGAGCGCATAGAGATCACCTTTTCTGGTCTGAAACTTGAGAACCATTTTCTTCCTATTCAGAGCGAGGCTACTGAAACTAGATAACAACCGGAAATTTGGAGCTAAAATGCCCCTATGTTACCATGCGCTGTATGCCTAGACTAGATATATGCATCTTGAGACACTGCCAGTGCTACTCCATATATACTGGAAATTAAGGAGGTGACACAAAATAAAACATGAAATGTATAAAGATCTGGTTTAACCGGTTCAAAATTCAATTGTAGTGAATGTATTTTTTTGTGGAGAAATATGGCCCATTATGACGTTAATCTACTAATATATCATACTGATATTTTGCTTATAAAATGGTTCACAAAATATGAACATGATAGATGTACAACTAACCATTTTAGTATATCACGGAGATGAATTTGCTAGATGCATGATCTTCATTTTACGCTTTGATAATCTAAAATTTTCAGTTTGACATTGTTAGTGATTTTTCAATTTCAGAAATTTCAAAATATTTTACACGTGGAAATTGTTCGAGAGGAAAATATGTGATAGGTTAAAAAGAATAATAAAAACATTTAATTTTTTATGATTTTCTAAAATAAATAAAAAATTAGAACTTAAGCTAGTTTTGGTTGGCAAACGATCGACTATTTATATTAAGAAAAAAGCAGGCAAATGTGTAATGTAATTTGTAATGTAATTTATGAAACTACAAGGAAAAATTGGAAATTAAACATAACGTGAGGGAGTAGATGTAACTAACCAATTAAAGATGGAGGGTAAAATGGAGAATTAACTAATACTAGCAATTGCAAATGGCCACCTGCTGTTGTTCAGGCTTCCGGAGGCTCATTTTTCTCCTGTAAAGTCCCTCAGCTCACTCTTCCTCCTCCGGTACAAGCGACGACCAATAACAGGTATGTCATGTCATCCTTTTGTTTCCCTGGCTACCAACAGTCTTTCTTTACATCACTGCATCTGCGAATTCCTATTAGGGTTTTATTTAGATCTTGTAATTCGGTATTGCATACTCGATTCGATCTTCTTCTCGTTTCCCAATTCATCTTGATGGTTGCCAATTCTTGAGCTGTTAAGGATGCTTGAATCTTATGGTGTAATGTAATTCCAATTCATGCCTTCTCGTTGTAGAGCCATCGGGTTCTTTGAGTTCCCATTTTAGATTAGGGCATCAGGTACTGTATGAGAGAGGAAGAGCCTTTACCCTTAACAGACCCATTTGCAAACTAAAAGAACCATTTCGCTTTCTATCAAACCTCTGTCTCCTGTGATTCTTTTCTTTCTCTCAATCACCATGATCAAAACCGTCCTCTTCACTCTGTCCTCGTTCTTAATCTCTTTGATCTCAAACCCTAGTTCCCAATGTTTCCCATTTATTTTCGTTGTATTTTAGCAATGGGATATTGTGTTGCTCATCAGGAAGCTTATCTATTGATAGTTCTGGGTAAGATGTATTAGATTGTGGATTTTTTCGAGCTTCAGTATTCATTGGGTAGATTAGCCTTTTTTCCTAATCTACATTCTCGTTGGGATGTCTCCTCTATGGGATTGTTAATTTGGGATTTTGTGTCATTTGGATTCCTTCTGGATAATTCCGTTAAATTTATATATTGTCTCCTCATAAGGAAGATTTTGAAACAAATGCTACCCTCTATGAGTCTATCCTAAAAGAATGATGTTTAGGACTTTATGTGTAGTGAACAACAACATATGGTTGTCGTAGATTTTCCTACTTTATCCATAATATGCAAGCTCTCAATGCACCATTCCGATGATATACATGCATACAGGATAATGGAGGGGAGAGGAAACACATGCTAAAAATGGTGATCTAGCACAAAAGCCTTAAGACCTTTCATGTATGAAAAATGTGCTGTAAAAAATGTAAAAAAAATTGCCAATTCTCGTGGGGATGAGAGCAGTCTTGCAATAATCTTTTCACGATCTATATGACAACTAAGCAATGAGGACATGCCTTCCATTTTCCGGGTCTACAATACAACAATTTCTGTGCGTTTAAACCTAAAAATGACAACTTAATTTAACAGAAGAGTTACGTTATTTATTCTTGTTGAATGGAAAGCATTGAGGTTGAGGCGAAGCTACCTCTGTTTTCTTCATTGGCTTGATGGATACTATAGGTTGCCATGGATCCATGGTACAATCCATGGTGCAGCAGTTTTATATTTAACAAATTGTAATTTTTGTTAATCTAAGGTTATGAAAATTGGAGAAACAGGCAGTGTTGAATATTCTGCCTGTCATGAAAATGAAACCTCAAACATGGGACTAAGTGTGGCTCATCTTCAAAAATAAGTAAATAAAATAGATAAATAAGTTGATCACCTCCAAAGTCGTCTGGGATTCATATCTTCTTTTCCAAGGCTTTTGTTTCTTCCTCAAGATATCTATCATTGTATATCTTCTTTTTTTCACAACTGTTCTCAAGTAGTATGTAACAAGGTTGATAATATTTCTTTGAAAAGCATATTATATCACCAAACCTGTGAGGTACTTCCTCATTTTTCTTCTGACAATGATAGAAATTTCGGTACCTAGATTGTAGAAAGTGAAGCTAATGAATTTTCTGCTGTTCTGTTAGTGCCCAGCAAGAAGATACCCATGGAACCTGCAGACCATAGGGACCTGTGGGATGAGGATTCTCCAATGATGAAAACATTGAAGAGTGCAGTTGTGGGTTTTGGTGCGGGAACTGTCTGGGGAACTATTGTAGCTTCATGGAATGATGTGCCTCGTGTTGAGAGAAATGTGGCACTTCCAGGGCTGGTGAGGACACTTAAGATGATGGGAAATTACGGGATGACATTTGCTGCTATTGGAGGAATCTATATAGGTGTTGAACAGCTTTTGGAGAATTACAGGATGAAGAAAGACTTCATTAATGGAGCTGTTGGTGGTTTTGTTGCCGGTGCCGCTGTTCCAGGTTTTCAAGGTGAGGTTTGCTTCTGCTGTTTCTATGTGGCACTTTAGTTTTCCTGGCTATTTTAATTTTATAGAATAATCTGAAAGTTAACATAGCATGCAAGTTGTGTTGGCAAAGTAAAATTTGGTGTTTTCATATTTTTCCTATAGTTGGGTTTGTGACCTATGTGCAATTGAACTTATGCGTGTATTTGAATGGACATGCTACAGATTTTGTTGCTTTCTAATATTCCCTATGGGAAAGGATTAGTGCATGCATGTGCTTAGATAAGGATGCAACAATGTGATAACTTGGGCTGTTTGTGTTTTATAGTAGGGAAGCTTATATTTTTAATATGAACATATTGCATGGTTTCTAGAATGTTAGACAGTTGACATTATTGGAATATGAAGTTCTATTGAATTTCACGAGAATAGTTACTGAACATATTGTATAGATTCGCTTAGGCTACCTGGTGGCTGCCCTTTTTCACCCTAGAATGGGCTTCTTGATGGGAGTGCTTGCAGAGACAGATATCTTTTGGTGCCATTGGCAAAAAATTCCCCTTTTCAAACTGCCATCCATGAAAATCCATCAGTAATTTGCCTTTAAATGCAATTACATGACAAACGACGTTCATGCACGGAAACAATATGTTCCTGTTCTTTCTCTTGTTATTCTTTTCCTCCTCCAAGCCAAAAATATATATATAATAATAACAATAACATTTTGCGTGGAACCCTAATTATTCAGATATTTGGACGAGGCATCTGTAGAACTTTTTTTTTACACTTTTATTTCTTTTATGTTTTAGTTTAGATCCTCTCTTGAGGTTCTACTGAGACATCCATTGTTGTAAAAGAAGAAGAAAACTGTAAACTTAAGGTGTCCAAGCATATCAATGGTTGTCTTGGTTTTTTTTTTTTTGGGTGGATTAGACAGCAGTTCCTTATCGTCAATTGATCTCTTCTTTCTCATTTTCAATATTGTGACAGACATATTCTCATCGTAATCTTGTAACTTGGATGTTTTTTGGCACAGCAAGAAGCATTTCAACAGCCATTGCTGCTGGAGCTGCATTAGCGGTCACTTCTGCAGTCATTGATGCTGGAGGTCAGACAACAAGAATAGACACAGGCAAAGAGTACTTCCCTTACACCACCAAGAAAAGACCCACGGCTGATTCATAAGCAGGTGGCCTTAACGGTGAGCTTTTCCTCAAGTGAAGATGTGTGCTTTGTGGAGAAGATGTAATCATACACTTGGTTCTCCTTTTTTGTTTGCTTTCAATATGAGATGGTTGATTTGAATAAATAGGGTTACTGTCCTGTGACACAAGCATTTTAGTTCTTCCGAATCGGTTGTTTAATGTTGCTTTACTAGTTTTACGTCACAGCTCTTTCCATGGAGTCTCGCTAGCATTATTTTTTCATGTGGTATAAGGAAATTCCCGCGTTATATTTGCAGCAAGCAATGATAGTTCCCAAAACACAAAAAATAAATTAAATCATGAGTTTATGCATTGCTTGGGGGTAAGTTCCACATGAGTCACTTAACTTATTTTTGTATTCGAAATTGGTATTTGAATTTAATGTTGTTCTATTGAAATCTCCGTACTTCTTATTGTGCGCTTTAATTGGGTGTTTCTGTCAATTTCATGTTAAATTAGACGGTAAATATTAACATGCCATTAATTAGTATTAAAATAAATTGAAAATAACAATTTTGATTTTTAAACTTTTTCAACCAATAATTCTAAATAAAAGTGTTAATGAGTTAGGTTTAGGCTGAGCTAATCCTAGACTCCTTTTTTAAGTAACAAGGGTTTAGGTAGTACTCGCCCTGCAAGTAGGTGGATATTATCAATTAACTCATTTTAAGATATGTGTTTGATTTCTTTTCAATTTTTTTTTATATTTACATATATTTTTAAAAGGATGTATATATTTACAATTAATTAATATCTAAAAAATCATAAACTAAAATAAATTTATGTTAAATTATAATTTTATTTTTAAATAAAAATTATATTTTAAATATAAATATATTAATTTAAAAAATGTGAAGATTGGGTCGGGTAGAATTAGTTAGATGCATATCCTCTCCAAAATTTGTGAGTAGGATGAGCTTCGAATTTAGATAAGGGTAGAGTATGGTAAAAATATTTATTAACATCCCTAATTCTAAACCTTTTAACTCTTTCTATTGCTTCCCTTGTCTCCTTCCTTCTCCTCCTTCCCACTCTTGGCTCTGTTTCTGAACGTCCCTGGGTGGATAAAGAAGAAGTTGCTACCTAGAATTGAGCAAGGAAGTAAAATGAGAATCTAAATAGAACAAAAAAAAAAAAACGAACAGACTGCTTCCTTTTCTCCCTCTTCGCGTCACACTAGCTGCTGCAGCCCACCTCCAGAATCGATGCGCCGCCGCCAGCAGCTGCTATGGGTTGCCAACAGGTCGGAAACAGCGGCAATCGACCACGTGGATGGCGCCTCAGGCATCGATATGGGGCACAACCTCAATGCTGATGCTCGCCCTCTCCGATTTCATGGCAACCTCCACTTCAACGTTGTTCCCATTTCCTCCACCGCCTTCCGTCCCGTCATCGGTGAGGTCGCCTTCTTCTTGAAAAGAGCACTGATGCCAACGGCAAATCGAGGAGCAATGACTCCGAAAACTCAGACCATCATTAATCCGATGTCAACATTAAAGAACCAATCATTTTTATGATTTAATTTCTTGGTTTTGTCTCTTTTGGGTCGTTTATTCGCAACCTTTGGCCTAATTGTTAAAGACTTGTGCAGATATGAGGGAGGTATTCGAATCCGAACCTCTTAATTTCCTACATGTTACAAAAGTTTGTAAGATGCTTTTGAATACCAAAAGAAAAATAGAATTAGGGTTTTTGAACAATTTAAAAAACTTAGATTTGATTCAAACCAAAATTAAATAAAATCATGTGAAATTGAGCCATAAAACCATAGGGCTATTGATCATTTGTTCGTACTCTACAGAACTGAGCCGATCTACTGGTGACTTTCATAAGCATGGTAGCTAGAGAGTCGTGGGAGCAAATCAGTCTCCATGGGAAATTTCAACTTCCTATCCACCATGGTTGTGATTTCATTGTTGTTGAGGCGGTGAGGATTGGAGGGTGAAGGGAAGAACAAAAGCTGTGGAGTAGTTGGGCATTATAGAGGGCATGAGGGGTGACAGTGAAGAAGAGGAGGACCAGAATTGAGGTATAAAACAGTAGATTTAGAAGTTTAAGGTTTAAAATTATTGATTGAAAAAGTTTAGGAGCAAAATTGTTAGTTTACATTTATGTTAGTGTTAATTAATATCATGTTGACTTTTTTACTTGATTTAACAGAAAAATTGACAGAAATGACCAATTGAGACACTCAATATAAGACAAGGGATTTCTATAAGACAACTTTAAGTTTGAGTATCAATTTAGGATACGAAAATAAGTTAAGAGATCTCTCATGGAATTTACCCCCATTGCTTTGTCGCAAAACTTTTTTTTATAATGCATGCAATGTTTTGGTGAGCAATCTTAAGTTTTTAACAGATTACTGAAGTTCATGCACTTCATTACATGCTTACATTTATGAAAGCGAACATTACTATAGACTTAGTAAAAACTAATTCAAACACACAAGGCAAAAAATATTGGTGCGTCCAATATTTCATATATATTAATGACTCCTTTTATCCCAAATTCTTTGCATTATTCATTTTTCAGTAATTAATTTATAATTTTTTATTTTCAACATTTTAGCATATAAATGAAAAATCTTTATATATGAATGATAAATCAAGATGTATAATTTCTAAATATATTTTTAATTTTTTTTTCTAACAAACAATAATATGAATAAATTCAAGCAAAAAAATAGGACAGAAGAAGTATATTTTGTCTTTGAAAATTAATATGAGCAAAGCATATAAGCGAGTTGAAGGGGATTTTGTTGCTAGTTTACTTGAGAAAATAGGCTTTTCACATACCTAGATTAAGTGGGTTTTGGATTTGGTCACTTCTCTATCCTATAGGATTTTAATAAATGGTAAACCTTCCCCTAGTTTTTTCCCATCTGGAAGGCTACGACAAAGAGATCCATTGTCTCCTTACTTGTTTATCCTCATTACTGATGCTCTTTCTAAGATGGTTACTGTTGTAGCAGAAAAAGGTCAATTGGAGGGTTTGAGATTAGCAAAAACTTGACCTATGTTGACTCATTTGTTTTTTGCAGATGATTCTCTATTCTTTTTGAATGCTGCCCTCAGGAATTGTTAGAGTTTACAACAAATTCTTGACAAATTTTGTTCAGCTTTTGGTTAAGCTACTAATGTAGGCAAGTTCAACCTATTCTTTACCTGTAATACTTATCCAAACATTCCCACAAGAATCTGTGATTTGTTGCAAATTCCAATAACAAATAATATTGGGAATTACTTAGGATTTCCAACTTCACGACAAAGGTTGAAGGTTGAGGCACTGGCCTTTGTGCAAGATAGAATTAACAAGAAATTGTAAAGTTGGGAAGAGAAGTTACTATCTCATGCAGGAAAGGAAATCCTTATCAAGGTTGTAGCCTTATCCATACACGTGTATCCCATGCAATGCTTCAAATTCGTTACTACATGGTGCAAAAAAATGAGTGCTTCTATTGTTAACTTCTGGTGGGGGCATTTAGAATTAGGAAATAAACTTCATTGGAAAAAGTTGGGAGACTTTACCTAATTTAAACAATAGGGGGCTTTGGGCTTTTGAGATTTGGAAACCTTTAATAAAGCCTTGCTTGCCAAAATGGCATGGTTAGTTGTTCAACACGATGACAAATTGTGGGTTCAAGTCCTCAAAAGTTTCTATTTTCCTTCAGTTGAGTTTTTTGAAGTAGTAAAAGGCTATCGACCTTCATGGGGATGAAGTAATTTCTTGAGGGCAGAGACCCTATCAAATCAAAGGTTTGTTGGCAAATTCAAAATGGCTGTTCAATCAAAGTTTGGGGGGACCTATGGCTATCAAGTTTACCAGGTTTGAAGCTTCAAGATCCTAGTAATGTTCTTATTCACTTGTTAGATATGAAGGTTAATTAAATAATGAATCTTAGTGCTTATCAGTGGCATCTGGAAGATATTCAGCAATGGTTATCAACTGAAGAGAAAAATTCATTTTGACTCTTCCCATTGGTAATACTTAAGAGCCTGATAAGCTTGTATGGCCATATTCTAGATCGGGTGTTCTAAAAGTTAAATCAGTGTGTGCAATGCAAACAAGATCCAGGAGACCAAGTATGCGTGCTTCAACTTTCTTTCAACCAAATCCTAAGTTGTGGAAGGCCATCTAAAAGATGAATTGTGTTCCAAAAGTTTTGCATTTTGTTTGGAGGGCTTGCTATAATGCCCTTGCTACACACTTGACTATGTTTAAATAAAAATGCAAAAGGGACCCTTATTGCCATTTCTGTCACTAGCTTAAAAGTATGGAACACTTTATTTTGTTATGTGAATGGACAATGCCAATATGGTTTGCTAGTTTGGGTTATATGGTTAGGAGATAGAAAATTACGACAATTTCTGATTAGTTTATGGGGATTTTTGCCGCTGTTCAGGGACACAATGCTAAGATGTTTCTGTCCAAAATTGCCTACACTTGATGGTATCTCTAGAAAGAGAAAAATGTGGCAAATTTTTTAACAAAAAAAGCTTGACCTAGAGGCAGTTGTTCATAAGGTGAATGGAGCCGTCCATGAGATTTGGCATGTTGAAAAGCTGCAAAAACTTGTTCAGGTGATTCAAAGCATGGACAAAGCTTGGAGCAAAAGCCACCTAAAGGATTTTATCAAACTTAATGTAGATGGTGCTTGAAATAGGTGTAACCAAGTAGGGGGTTTTGGGATGGTGTTTTAAGATGATGAAGCCTACTTGGTTCTTGCTAGGTGTGGCTACAGTCATGCTCCAAAGGTTGAAATTCCAGAGTTGTTGACCATTAGGGAAGGGATTAGAAAAGCTATAAGTGTGAGGGTAGACCATCTCATTGTTGAATCAAATAGTCAAAATTTTGTTGCTGCTGTGAATGGAAAGGTGGCTCCGTGGTTAACTGACCTTATTATGAAGGATATCCAATGAATCAAAAAAGAATTTAGTGTTTGCATCATCGGATATATTCATAAAAGTGCTGATGTTGCTACTGATTTTCTGACAAAATGGTGTAAAAGGGAAATGTGATCCTTGAAATGGACAAGTTATCCTTCATCTACCTTTTATTCTCTTATTTTACACGATGCTTTATACAAACCTCCATGAGTTGTTGGAATGAAATTCAATTTTTTTGGCAAAAAAACCCCTATATTTTATCTAATATCTAGCATTTCATTATATTTAATAATATCCGACTACATTGTGAATATATATATACTAGAAAGTACCTAAAAATTGTCAATCATCTTTATACAACAATACATGAAACGAAAGGCCAAGCAGAAGAGTAATTTTCATTGAATAAATCTTCTATGCACCCATGCACGTTTACCATGTGCTCTTTTATCAGTTTATATGTGTTCTTTTATTGAAATATTCTTTTCTAAATAGTGTGTGTGTGTTCATTTATACATTATTGTTTGTTCTTTTTGAGTTCATATATGTTTTCTGTTGGATTTGTTCCAAACTAAACCTTAATTTTGATGATGATAAGTGATTTGTTTTAATGTTTTTAATCTCATTTCATTTGGTCAAAATAAGGTTCATTAAACTTATGCCTAATTTCCAAGTGTTTCAAGTGTTATCTCAAAAAAATGTCTTGAGTTTATTAAGGAAACTTGTTTTTGAAGAGAAATTAGGAGGTCATCAATTTATATTAGTGTTTGAATCAAGTTTGATTTTCAAATGACAAGTTTTTTTAAGTTGTTTCAAGTTAAATCCATTAAAGAAACAGTTTAACATGTCTTTTTATCACCTAAGTCTACCATGCTCCCAAGTTTATGCTTTAATGTGTTAAAATGCCTTAATCTGTAGTCTAGAGTTGTTGCCAATTTTTTGAGACATCAAGTAACGCGTTAAACTTTGGTTTTAACCTGTTAACTAGAAGCCTAAAAGCTTCCGCCCAAATCCTTCAACTAGCGCGATTTCAACCAAGTTTTGAAACATCATTCGGGCAAATCAGAGGATGCCACCTGGACGCATTTGCAGTGCATTTAATGACTTGTTTCCAGCTGCTTTTGACCGTTAAAAGGTGAAATTGAGTTTAACTTGTTAAACTCGTAATTTAACAAGAAAATTGGAGCATTTTTCTGTGAAAAAAACAGGGCAACGGTCCCCAATTTTTAAGGAACTTTTCCAAGCGTCTCCAGCAGAGATCCAACGGTCTAATGGTTTTCTAAAGAGTATAATTACACCAAGAAACATGTTAAAAAACTCACTTGGCAACTAGGAAAAAGATATTATCCTAGATTATCATCAAAGAGCTTGAACTTGAAAGTTGCCAAGAACTTGTGCTTTCATTTGCTTATCTAGCATTGAGTGCTTCCATTGTTCTTACCACCTTATAACCACAAAATTACTAAGTTTGTGTTAAGTGTTTGAGTGATTTCCTTGTAAGGGAAAGAGAGTTAGAAATGTTTCTAGTTAGTCTTTAATAAAAGTAGTGATTGGTTGGGTTAGAGAGAACCACCAAAGGAGTGTGCTGTCTTGTATGCCATTGTGTACTCTTGTGTTTCATAATGGAGAAGAAAACTCTCAAGTGGTGAACTTAAGGAGAGGAGTAGACTCTCAAGAGGAGAGACCAAATCTCTATAAAAATTCTCTTGTGTAAGCTTCTCTCACTCTCTACATACTTGATCATTAGTTGGTGTTTTATGCCTCTTTCCTTGGTTGAACTTGTTTGTTTTAAAACATACTTCAAAGGTAGCTTTTAAAGAAAAAGTTAGGTGCATTGTAGTAGTCATTTTCTGGTTAAAATAGGATTATTTGTTGCTTCTTGAATTGAATTTTAGTTTGAGGATTTAAGAACCCATTTTTTGTTTGACTTGGAACTCAACCAATTCACCCCCTCTTGGTTGTACTTGGGACAACATTCTCATTGATATATGATTTGTTCTAATCTTTTCGATTGTTATATCATTAAACAATATATGTTCTTTTGCTCTGAATTGATTATTATTTGTTATTTGTTCAATATATCTCCATATGTAAAAAAGAACATATGCTTAGTGCTAAAGAATATATCTAAAGTGTTCTATTTGTTTTTACACAATCGGTTTTTATACTCTTTTGTTTATACTCTTTTTTAGTTCCTATATGTTCTTTATGCATTGTTATTTGTTCTCTTACAAGCTTGTTCCTTTTTTGTTCTTATATGTTCTTTTGTTTATATATTTTTTTAGTGCCTATATATTCTTTTATTATTAACTATTTGTTCTTTTGGCTCAACTAGTTACTCTCCTTGTCCCAAGTTTTCTTCTCCATTTGCCATTTTGGGTCATCCCAAATTCTTTACACTATTTCCCTTTTTAGTAAATTTTACCAATTAACTTTACACTTATACCTCTCCCATTCCACTCTCTAATTCAACAAATACTATTCTATTTGATGCTTCTCAAATCTCCAGTGGCTGCTACCTCCATGACGTTGTTGGTTCTCTGCATCCCCTCGTTGTTGCCAGAATCGTGAACCCATTCCTCGACGAGTTCATAGGCAAACTGGCGAGATGATGGCGGTAGCAGATTGGACATGACAATCGAACTAGACAGATCGGATGTGAGACGAATGGCGACAACAAATGAGAAATTAAAGGCGAAAGATTGGATGTAACGGATGCAAAATGAGGCAATCCAACACTAACAAAAATGGACAACAGGAAAAAGATTTGGACGCAATAGGCTACCCGATCGGATGCGAGTGAGGTGTGCCGAATTGCTGACGAAAAGTGTCACCTGTCCATTGACGACAACAACGATGTGGGAATCTTAAACGAATTTGGTCTAGATGCGAACTTGGCGAATGATGGTGACAGATTAGGGCGAGGAGTGTAATTAGCACAACGGAGAGAACAAAGGTGAGGCGAGGAGTAAGATCGGGCAACAGAGGTAACGGAGGTGAGATCGGGGTGATGGAGGTAACAAAGGTAAGGTGACATATCGGGGCAACGACGTGAGATTGGGGTGACAGCAGACGGTGGCAGCTGGAGGTGGGTGGTTTAGGTAGCAGATGAGGAAAGTGGGAAGGGAAAATGTAGAAACATGGGTATAATTGGAAAAAAAAAACATGCATTTTCATCATTTCTTAAACTCTACGCCAAACATAAATGAAGCAAAAAATATGGAATGAAGAAAGTATTTATTAATAAGTATTTGTTCTTTTAGCCTGTATGAGATGACATAACAACTAAAAGAGGACAAGCTTCGGCAACTCAATCCAAACCAGCAGCCAAAATGATCAGAGGGGGTAGAGATACTCAAGAGGGTAGCACGAAGAAGAAAATTCAAAGACATCCCAACCTCCATCGTCTTTGGGTCCTCAAGCTCCTGGGGTAATAGTTTTTGCCAACAAAAATATATTGAGCAATTCTTAGTCCAAATCGTTTATTTCTGTTCAGACTAGAAATTTGTGAAGGGCTGCTAGGATCGTACTAACGCATAATTGTTGGAGAACATCCTTCGGTATGGATCACGTTAGTATCGACTTTTGCACATGATGTGGCTGGTCGTTCTTCAACGGAATATAACATCAAAGGCAGCATATTCCACACTTATAACGTCTTAGTGGCTTGCTTGCAATAACTCAAAAACTACAATTGGGGATTTGACCTGTTTATGAAACTCCAGTGGCAGTGGGGGATTTGCCTGCAAAGATGCTTTAGTGGCATATGTCCCCCAAATGAATAATATAAGTGGCTAATTGGGCCCTTTTCCCAAATCCAATCCGAAATTGGGTTAAGAAAAGAAACGGTCTTACAATACGATTTATATCGACGTGGCGGACAGCAATTGATCCGTGGACATTACTTGCGGGCCTTATCTCCCGCTCGCTTTGGTTTGGACTGTCCCGTCCCGGTAAGCTTCTGCAGAGAGAGAGAGAGAGAGAGAGAGAGCAGAGTACCCGAAGGTTCGCGGCGATGGCAGTGGCAGGTATCAATTGCTGCTCTTCAACTCTCTCCTTTTCAAGGTAATGCCTGACATGTGAGTTCAACCAAAACTACAACCAAAAACTCGATTTCTAGTCTACTCTAGATATTGGTAGCCCTGCCCAGCAGCTTCAGCCTTCAACCCCGCATGATGTATTTTTCTTGTGATTACAAGTCTTTAAGAAGATGCCCATCTCATTTCATCCATTCTTCTCCCCGATTATATCTAGTTCCACGCTTGGTTGCTCAGAGAATTTATTCTTCTCCCTTTTCCTCGTTGCGTTGCTTGCCTGTTTCCTGTACATCCCGTGGATTATGTATTGCCCCAGTACTTGTTGTTTGTTAGCAATGGCAGGAGACTCACTGAATCTCCGAGTCTTGGGTTGTTTCCTAGACCAGCCCCCTAATTTAATCATGGACATATTCTGATTTGGTAAACTTATCAGTTTCGTTGGCCTTGTCTGAAACCTTTGCTTCCGTAACCTTGCAGTATAACTACATCTAAGGAACTGCTGAGGTTTTCAATAAACTTGTTTGCTGCATTTTCAGAGTTTTCTTTACTTTGCGAAAGCCAGGAGAGTTTTGTTGACATTTTCAGTTGAGTCTACGATGGAAGGACATTTAGGAAGTAGAATTATTTATCTTCTGCTTCCACCTCGAAATGACTGCTTATGAGCATGTTATACAACATTATTACTGATGATCCGTTATTAGCAGTTATAGGCCAGCTGGACTGCAATTTAAGACTCATAGTAGAAGAACGATCTTAAGGAAATCTTTTCTTAAGACAAGCCCAAGTGTCAGAGCGGAAGTGAACTTTGTTAGTGCTGAAGAAGCAAAGAGGCTTATTACTACTGAGGGCTATGTGATTGTAGATGTTCGTGACAAGTCTCAGTTTGATCGAGCTCATATAAAATCTTGTTGCCATGTGCCCCTTTTTACAGAAAATCAAGACAACGACTTTGGTAACATCCTGCAGCAGTCTTACCCATTGACTTGAGCTCATTGGGATTCATCACAAATACCTGCAAAATCGCTGTCTTGTTTTGTCAGCTTGCTATTCGGAATTTTGATACAACTAGTCTGTTTTTTGTTTGTGCAGGCACCACTGTGAAGAGAACTTTGCACAATAATTTTGCAGGTTTGTTTTTTGGGCTTCCGTTCACAAAACTGAATCCTCAGTTTGTGCAAACTGTAAAGAGCCAGTTTTCACCAGATAGTCGATTGCTGCTCGTTTGTCAGGAGGGATTGAGGTGAGCTGTTCACATCCTCTTGAATCTTGACTTCAGGCCCATGTTAATTCTGTGATCTTTGTCACAATTTCAGCAATGAACAAGAGTCTACTAGTTTAATTGTTACGGGAGCCTTTAGCATTTCTCTAATTTTATCTGTTTGCATGTTTGGTGTTACCAACACTGTACTTTTGACTGTACTTCAAGGCGGCCTGTGATCACACGAATTACAAGAGCATTCTGATGCATCATGTACTTCAATTCATTGGATGCTACATGAGATAATTTGCTTTTGATTTCAACATTGAGGCTGTATTGCAGTAACTCCAAAAGTTTGGTAGTCTTTTGGTTTTACTTCATTCTTGTTGCTTTTTATTGCATGATCTAGCCATCATTCTTAACATTCTGGACAGTTTAGTAGAACTATGTTTCACTTTATGTGAAGGTCAGCTGCAGCTGCCACTAAGTTGGAACAAGCAGGCTTCAGGAACATAGCATGTATAACATCTGGTCTCCAGTCTATAAAGCCAGGTTAAATATTGATCCTATCAATTTCTTCTGATTGGTGAAATCGGAACAAGTGGGCAAGACAATTGATAAAGTACTCTGTTTTAGCAGGGACATTTGATTCTGTAGGTTCTACAGAACTGCAAAATGCAGGCAAAGCTGGCTTGATAACTGTTCAGGGCCAGATATCAGCTGTTCTGGGAACTGTACTCATCTGTAAGTTTCCTTTGCCAACAGTATCAGTTGTTGGAGTGACGTTTTTCAGATGATTCAGAGCCTCTCGAACATCTCTTTTTCACAAAATGATAAACATATCATATATTGAAATATCCGCAGGTGCTTACCTGTTCATCACCTTCTTCCCAGAACAGGCAGAGAAACTGTTCGAGTTGGTTCCAGCAAGTTAGGTCCAGTGGAAAATTCTAATTGTTGTCGAGTGTTTTGCACATGCAAGGACATTTTGAATCACCAACAAGAAGACGTTGATCTGTGAGGGGGGTTTGAAACCGACTAGTCAGAGATTTTAATTAGTGATTCATGGTTGTATCTTGCTCTTGTTTGAGATAGTCGCAAGGGAATAGTAATCGTAATGAACATCAGTTTTGTGAAGTGATGACAACATTGAAACTTGTGTTATGTACACCACTGGTTATATCTTTCTGTTTCCGAATCATGAAAACAAAAATACTGTTGAATTATTGACCACCTGTAATGAACGAAACTTTATTACCATTTAACCGTTAAAGGAGCAAAACAAGAACGATATGCATATGAGAAGCACAAATGTAGCGGTTAAACTCAACTAGAACTCTGAAAGCCTACTCCAAATTCCATGAAGCATTTTTCATAGTGGAACCACAGACAATATACAGGTTCCTTAACATGTCTGAAGCTAGGTGAAACGAAAGCACTTCGGGGAAGTAAAAGCCTGAGCCAAGTCCTTGTAGAGCTGAGAGCCTTATCTGATCCTCAGATGCCGCCAAAAAAATCCAAATCCAGATATTGGGAACAAAAAGAAAAGAATTTAACTTTGGCATTAAAGTATCAAAACCAGCTAGAGAATTGGAAAACCTTGAAGAACGGAGATTAAGTTCCACATGGCTGACCCAGAAAACGGGAAGATCCACAGGTCTCCTCCATCCAGAGTGCAGACATAGTAGAGGCTTAAGGAAAAAAGTACAATAAAATTATTCTTTTAATCTCCAGAAGAATATCACAATGAGATTAGCTAATGCGAATGTTGCATTCTGTGCAACGGTGTCAATCAAGAAAATTCTTTTTCCCTTCTTTCCTGATGAACCATAAACTGAGGCTGCCAGTAACACTCGATTGAATGGCTTCAAGGAACCTGGCAAGAGTTGAAACAAAAAGAGTACCCAAAAGCTTTCCTTCTGTACGATACATAGCCATCTAGTGTCAACAGGCGGGGCATTAGTCACCCTGTAGGCAGTAAAGCTGACGAATGTTCCCAGAAGCTGCCATATCACAGTTCAATTAACATTTTAGTCCGTGAATGAGCTCATAAAGCTACAGAAACTTGATTACAAAGGAAATATTTCAAATGGGGCCTTGCTCCTGTTTGCGTAAGCAATCCTTGGGTGCGGATCAATGTATCCATGTACCAATCAACATAAGATTCTAAACAGCCCTTTAAATAAACTTTGAAAATAGCACGAAGACATCACTGCTCATTTATTAGAGATGAATAATGATCATTACCATATAACCAGTCCTTGAAGTACACATGAAGTGCACAGGACAATTCCTTCTTCCGGTTCTCTTCAAGAGGCACTTCCCTTAGCATTTGCTTTATTTCACTCAAATTCTTTTGCTGTCAGAAAAATAACAAAATTTAGCACATGTTACACCTCACATGCAGGGCATAGATAAACAAATAATTCCACAATTCTGAGGTAAATTGATATGGTTTATACACTTACATTTCTTTGTTGAGATTTCAAGTAAACATCAGGAAGTGGAAATGGATTGTCTTTGGTTGTACCTGGGGTATCACCTTCAAACCAATTTGGAATCTGCAAATTAATTTAAAGAAAGAAACAGTTTTTACATCAAAAACAGCTCGAACTAGAAAGGAGAAAGGAGAAAGGATAACAATTATGTTTTTGCATCTGTTTCTTTTTCCCTTGTCTGTGTGTTCGTGGCCCGCATGCGTGCCTAAGAGAACATATATAATATCGGATGAGACCATTATTTGCTTAGGATGTAAAGAATGAACATACCAAGAAGTTTGTAAACTGATCAGGGTCGAGGCACATGGTTGACTCAGCTTGAGCATCAGAGACGCCTGCAGGATGGGACAAAGAATCATGTGGATCAACAGCTCCCAGAGCCAAAGGTTCATTCCATCTGTTAATTGTTGCCTCAATGCCTACTTCCTTCATGTGTTCCTCCACCTGAGAGTAAAATGTGTTGTATGGTGCTACCTAATTTGAAAGGGCAAAAGAATCAGTTTTAGAGCAATCACTTCTCCACATAACACACAAGCATCATGGTTTACGAGTTCTGAAGTCTCAAAAGAGACTTATTCTAATAAAACGTCTTAAAATTATGAATCTAGATGAATGTCTTCAGAAAATGTCTCTAAAGACACATGCTTTTTCTAAGGCTCTATCCTTGGGCAGATAGAAATAGTGGACATAAACTCTCTGGATTCTGTATTTCATATCACTTTACCACCATCCATCCACTCCATATTCCAGAAGAGATACACAATCCCCAGAAACATTGATCTTTCCGAAATACATAAATGATATTCCCTTGCCCATAGTATTCTCTATTAGATCAAAGCAACCAGCACAAAAATCATATAAAACATCATAAAGTCTCTCTGTAACTAACTGCTGACTAAGAGACACAATTGCTGTGGCTTCTAAAAATGGTCTGTCATTTCTTAAGTAACACTAATAGAAAATTCTGATAAGGACTTCAGAGAACAAGCAATGATTGATCATGTACTCACCTGCAGCTTATGGTTGTCACCAATGACAAGTGGCCGCTGATTTACACCTAAAAAGAAAACACATTCACGGCAATTGGCAACGCACACTCGTTTTGCTGCTGTTATCACATGCACTCTTTCACAGTGCTCAACTCTCACCGCCTGTGAATAGAAAAAGCAGCATGCCCATGACTCTAGCACAGCGAAAAATTCCTTGGAATTTTTATGATGCCATAACTTCAAAAAAACAGGTTATTTCTTAAAGAGAAGTCGTTAGTTTCTTCTCTATTTCCCACACTTCCCCAGTTTTGTGTGCCAAGGGAGTTGGGGAGAATTACATCCCAACAAGAACATCAGTAAAGAAAACTCAAGCTTGCAACACTAACAGGAGTAGAAAACTTTATGAACCAGCATAATTAGATTAAAGTTTTGAGTTTAGAGAGATACTAGGGCATTAGACAGTCCTGAACCACTTATAACAACTGCAACAGAAAATGGAGGAAACAGGATGTTCAACAACTTCAATTTATTTTTAAAATATTTTCCCGAATCAAGAATCTTGTTTTTGATAGATGACATGGTTCACATTTTCCAAACAAATTTAGAAACAGATACCACAGCCCACACTGCTTCCTGATCATTCTGTCTTATGGACCCTGCACGATTTTTACAACCCAACTCTGAACACAGTATGTTTTTTAAATAATAAAAACTCAAAAGGAAAATATTATAGTGCATCTATTTTAAAATAACTAGTTAGAACACCTGAGACCTCAATGATCCTGAACTACAGGGAAATGCCACTGAAAAGGAGAAACACAAATAATACCTTCCCAACAGCTCCAAGAACAACAGTAGCATCAGAGCATCCATAGATGGTAGCATATCTCAAAGGTGCTAGAATGTAGATGACAGAGTCATGGCAATTAATAACCTACAATTATTCCATGCCATCTTAAAGTTAGACACTTCCCCACAAGAAAGTCTAGCAAAAAGTAGTTCACAAAAGACAAATTAATAGGACCAAGCTTTGTCACAAGCACAAGAACTCAAAAGAAAAGAGAGAGAGAGAGAGAGAGAGAGAGAGAGAGGAGGAGGGAGGGAGGAAGAGAGAGAGAGAGAGAGAGAGAGAGGGAGGAGGAGGAGGAGGAGGATGCAATAAAAAAAAAAAGCAATAAAAGACATAGAAGAAAAATATGTTAAATTGTAAATGATATCAGTTGTGGCACTTAATAACCAGCAATTATAGAACGCCCTGCTTAGAGTTGGAGACAGTCAATCAATCAAGAAATCAGCTGAGCATTTAAACCAGACCCGTATGTGTATGGCTATAACTATCAAGTGTCTCCATTCGCCTTGATTTGAAATATCTTACTTCCAGAGCTATAGCAGTGTGAGAGCTCCTTTGACTACTTCTACATGTCATTTAAATTCTACCCTTACCTCTTTCCTCACCACTCAAATCTAGCATATCTCTCATATGCTTTTGGGCACCATTCAGTGAATATGACTAAAACACCTCAAGAAAAAATTTAAGACATCCCTTATACGTTTCTAATTCTCCCTTTATTTTGTTGCATGTATATTTGCTCACAGCAAAATCTGCATCTCTTTTCCCCTATTTTGTAACTGTCCAACATTCAGTACACACAGCATCGTATTGTGGCCAGTATTTTGCCTGACACCTTATCTATAGAAATAAAGAAGCTTCTCCATTTCATCTATCACACCTAACTTTCACAGTTAATAGATAGTTCCACAAGATATTTACAGCAAAACTTAGTTCATAGGAAATTGGAACCATCAGGTCTGACCATGACCACAAAAATCTGAGAAGGAACAAGAAACATGTGAAGAAAGCCTCTAAGAAATACCAGATCACCAGGCCCAATTAATTGGTTGGCCGACTTTAAACTAAAACAATGCTGACTCGCTTTACAATTCAAATAAATAATGGCTGGAACTCACATGGAGAATGTGGACAAGTATCATACTGGATTGCAGAGGTTCTCTACTTCAAACATAACTTAAACTTAGGAGTTCCTACAAACTGACAAACAATAAACCTACCTTTACATAAGAACTTTTGAGATCAGATGCCTGCTTTAGGCATGATGATTTAGAAATGCCTTCAATGAAACAAAGACCCCTAGCACTTGGTACACCCTTTACAGAACTTGCAGAAGCATCCGCCATGGCAACATCAGGATCAGATACACCTGGAGGCCCATTTTCTTTTGGAGAAATTCTTTCAGTTATATTTTCCAAAGCCGAAGCTATATTCTCTAAAAGCCAATCAAGAACTTGTGAAGCAGGAACAGGAACAGCAGGCATGTCAGGATCTGAATTTGCAAAAAAGGGAGCAGCCTGGCTCAGGGGAATTCCTTCAGATCCTTTCTCACCAAATTGAATAAGAAACCCAAGGTGCTCAAAACCTTCCATGCTCAAGACCTAAAACAATCTTCTGTAAGCAAACTAACCCATCTAGATAAGAACCTCTTATACAAACAACTCAATAATGCATCTTGCAAAAGATGCAAAGTTCCTCAAACAACAGGATTCACTGGTAGCAGAATTGGAAAAGAGTAATGAAGGGAGATGATAAGGCAGATTTGTCAGTCAACTGAGGTTTCAGCACTAGAAAACATTTATCATAAACATGACAGGATTCCATAGTTGCACCTTTTAGCCATATGTCACAGACAAGCAATTTGCATTTGCATGATAAAGACAAAATGGAGGGCAGAAAAAGTTTATACAGATAAAAATATCTTCAAACCTTGGTAGGGGAATGTAACAAGTAACACACAGACTTTACGTGGATAACTGAACCAACCCATTTACAGAGGCGTATAACATCTAAAAGCTTAACAGAACTAAGCAGCAATGGGAAAAATGAAGAAAAGAAAATACAAAGTTCGCCGTACATGAATGAGCAAACTGTTTCCACAAATTTACTTCAAAGATCAAAGATGGTTACTCAAGACTCATCCCATGTCAGAGATAACATGCTCAAGCATTTGCTGTCACTTAGTAATTTTGAAATCAAAAGAAAACCCTCTTTAATCATTTACATTAGGAGGCATTGGTCAAAGAAACACGTGACCCAGCTAAGTGACAGGAAATTAAAAATACTACGCCCCAGAGCCCTACAAGGACATGAGAACAAGGCATTTGACTATAAAGCACCAACGGTTTGTAAGTCTACCAAGAGCATAAAGCTTGACATGAATGGGATTAGGCAGACACTCACATCTAAGAGCAAATGCCCCACACAGGATGTTTTAAGTTCAGGTGTGAAACGATAACAAAAAATTGCTTAAATGCATGAACAACTTCAATAAAGAACACATGAAGTTAAGAAAGAAAAGAACTTGTTTGCAATCCCAACTTACTGCCACCCAACTAGTCTGTAATTATGGACACATAGAAGTACAACAACCAGGGAAAAAGGGGCAAAAAAAGGCTTCCTAAATAGGCTCATTTTATGCCAACCAAAAAAAATGAGGAAAATAAAACCTTTAGAGATAAAAAGTTCCAGTTTAAAAGTCTTCTACAGTAAGAATAATGTGTACTCAGTATTTCAGCAAATAGGAAAAAATAAATAAAGCAGTGTCACATACCAGAGACTCTTCACCTTCACCCTCTCCAGGCTCACCCAAAAGAGAGAGAATATTAGGCAAATGCTTCTGCAGATAGGATAACTGATGAGCCTCCTCATCAGCCTGTGATGGCATGAAACGTCTGCTGTTGCTGCGTACAAGCTGCAGCATGACAGTAACAAGATTAGTCACAACAATAACAAAAAAGGCTGGAAGAAAAAGCTTCCAGTGCAATGACCTAAGTGAACATCAACCAAACAATCCTGACTTTTGTGCTTTGGGGGGTCTCCAAGATCCCTAAAGTGTTTGGAGCCATTTGTCTGTATTACCTAGGCCTTACTTAACAAAGTTAATAATTGAATTTTATTTTTACAATTAAAAAAATGGAGATCCATCTATCATAAAATGCCCGAGGAGACACCAAATAAGAGAAAACTGTACCACCTGGATTCATTTGGTCACAGACAACATTTATAGCATTCTCTTCAACATAAAAGCTACAGTTAATTCAAATTTTAAATACAATAACAGGGAGGCATCTTCTATATATTGAGGGGTAAGGAGAATTCTATGTTAATCCACTTTCTTACCTCAGCTCGAAATGCATGAAAACAACCTATAATTATCAAAACATTTAACATTATAATAGCTGTCTTATAACTTCACTAGTAAAATATCATGTTCCCTCCACAATAACTTCTCAGTTCCTCCACTATCCCATATTGACATGTTTTGTTTTCTCAAGCTCAAATTCCCCCTTGAACTAACTCCCTCTCCCTCATTTCATTTATGTAAATCTCACAAGCACTCCTTTCCATTCAAAAGCAAACCAAAGGAAACCCCTCTCTCTGACATGGTAAGAAAACAACAGAAAAGACAATGCCAGTATCTACAACTTGAAACATCTCTCATGAAAAAACTTCAATCTGCAAAAGAAAAGCAGTTGCAAATGCAAGCGTAACACGGTGAACATCATAATAAGCATAACCCAATCAATTGAATGAGATCTTTTCCCATCGCTAGGAAGTTTTGAGCAATCACCAACTCCATTGAATCCAACTTCCAGAACATCCATTTCATATAGTACCAAGCCTAGCATGAGAAAGTATTCAATTTTGTATGGATGTTTTAACACAATGATATTTCATTCTTTCGCATGATCTATAATGTCAATATGCCCTTCCACACGAAGTGTGAAGATGACTTTGAAAAATAAGTTATAGATTTTCGCTACCAACCTCTATGTAGTTCAGGTTAACGTGCAGTGAGATGACTCTAACAAGCCCATGGAAGTAAAAGCTGCAGGAAGGCTTGGAATGTTTTCATGCACCATGGAGCATGCATTCAGTGTCTAAGAATTTGAATTTTGTGAATGAAGTCTACTGGCCTTGCCTGAAAATCGGCCAAAGTTCCGAACAATTGAGCTCCTGGAGCTCCATGAAAATCAAGGATCATTTGGTATAAAGGCATCTAGGAGCAGGAGACGAGAAAACTAAGTTTGACTCGCGGTTATGCTCTAGCCCAGAATTTTTTGGAAAACATAGAGAAATTTCCGTCCAAATTATGCCAAAGTACGCCACCAATCTTAGAAGTCCAATAACGATGAATAAACTCCCGTAGTTTGAAAATTCTAAAACAGGATACAAGAAGCATTACGCTGGCACAACCGAATGTCCATTAGGACAAAATCTTCCGCTAACCAGAAAATTATAAAAAAGAAAAAAGAAAAACGAAATGCTCACCTGAAGAGGCGATAGCGCGGACAAATACCCGTCAAACGCAGACGTAGACGGCCACACGTCAGCGACAGCAGCGGCGTCCTTGTGCGGACGCGGCACCAACCTCTTGTAAGACTGGATATAGAGGAACAGTATTAGATCACGCAAATCAGCGCCAACAGAGTCAACGTCGGATGGACCGGCCGTGACGAGCGGGTCGGACTCAGAGTGGAGGACGGAAGCGAGGGTGTCGAGGACAAGGCGCGCATGGTCGACAGAGATCTGTAGCGCTTCGGCAAGCGAGGCGGAGTCGACCCTTTGATTGAGCTTGGGCTTGAGTGGTGCAAGCGCTTGGATCGGGTCGTTGAAAATGAGCTTGGGGATAGGGAGGAGGCCGTGCTCGAAGGGTTCGCGACGGAGGTGGAGGAGCGTACTCGGATTCGGATACGGGTCTCGGGATGATGTTGTTGGATCGAGTGTCTCGGTCATGGTTTAATCCGGATCGACTTGTTCAGGGATTGCCTTTTTTTTTCTCTCTCTCTCTGTTTCTTTTGGGCAGAGAAGCGAGAATGGAGAGTTGCAGATCTTCGAGAGATGAATGCTGTCGAAGAGGAGGAGGAGGTGGAGAGAGCAAGAGGTAGTGAGGTGAGGTCGAGTACATGGTAAACCTATTTCGTGGCGAAGTTTCATTGGTTGATCTTGAGCTTACTGCGATTTGTCCAAATTAGGTAACCAGCTTTCAGTCCAAATGCAGAAAACCCCTTAATTTTAGTTTTGCATGTTTTAGGTGCGAGTGCGAGTGCGACTACCGCTAGGAGTTTGTTTTCCCAATTATCCGTTAGTTAGGCACTCTGATCAAAGTTTAGTAAATTTAGAAAGTGGAAAAAGTTCGTCCTGGGGGCCCAGTCGCGGACTTGTTGAATGATGACTTGATCGGTGCCTACTTAGCGGTTTAGCCCACCCCCATTCAACAGGAACGAATTAACTTGTATATGAGTTTTGTTTCTTTTGGTGTACTCTTTTACAGCTTTCTTAAATTGTCTTCTAATGCGAAGAGGATGACCAATTCAGTTCCAATTAAGCAGCTGGATTTGAACAGTCAGTGATATGGTTAATCATGCAAATGCACACAATCAGTTGTATTAATTTTTAATTTTTAGGACAAATCAATGTATCCATCTAACGAGAAGTAGATATTTAATTATTTATAAAAAATAAAAAAAAATAAGTTCAGATTTTATGAGAGTAAAATTAACTAAAATTAAATTAATGTTAAACTAAACCAATAACAAGAATAACAAAACAGGAAGAAAATAAGTATGAGATAGTTAAAGTTTGGGTTTTACCTAGCTGAAGGTCTTCTAATTAATTATCTAAGCAGGTTTTTAGTTGTCAACAATCACTCATAGTATTACAACTCTCTGTTGAGCAATTATAACGTATTCGATTAACCTATGATAATTTCTCGATCTCTCATATAATTAATTAAACTTATTAAGTTCAAGTTGTCAAATTAACAAATCATAATAAATAGAGAAACTTACAATTATCTCTAAGTATGTCCTAACCTGTAATTTGCTCATTCTATTTTTAAAAACCAACACTTTGTATTATATGTCTTTTAATTGTCTGATAACAACTTTTGAAATTGTATTTAAATTAGATGATAGTCATCTTCCAGTAATTTTAATCTCTCTAATATTTTTTTTATAGTTAATAGATATTTTAAATTATCAATTTTTTCTTTCTGTATATGTATTTTTCTCTTTATAAATGCATATTAGTATTTCTTAATGGTCAGTTGGCTGTGGAAAAAATATTTAAAATCTTAAAATTACTATAATATAGTAATCAGACTATTTAAATTAAGGTTTTAAAAGTTGTTCTTAGCACTGTAAAGGAAACAATGGGTAAAGTGTAGGTTTTTTTAAAATAGAATGGGTAAAGTGTAGGTTAGACCAAACCACAAAGGGACTTTTGTAATTTTTCCTAATAAATAATTTATCTCTATCCTAATTATTGTAAACTCTATTTTCCTAATGCATGGATCAAATTTCACCTATGAGTCCTTCACTCAAATCCCTATGGTAAATTTTCTATGGTGATCAAAATATAGACAATGTTGATTACTATAAAGAAAATAGATTAAAACACAATCTACATAAATCAATTGAAATAATTTAATTAGACTTTATCCCTAACCTTAACATAAAAATTTAGCCTCTCATATTGGATTTAACAATAAAATCCAGTAATCCAATGAAACAAAGAAAAGACATGAACAAACAATTTAATTCAACCTGAAAATAAAGAAGAAAGGATAAAGGAACCAAATCGTTTCTCTCTTTCTTTGTGCGGCACCTCTTCCACTGTCTTCTCCCAATTTTATTTTGTCTTCAACTCCTTCGACCTTCACCAATTCGCTCCTCTCTCTGCTGGACTCAGCCTTGCTCTCTACTCCTCGTGTTATGCTATATTTGTAGGTTTCTAATCCTTAACTTTTAGGATTCCAATTAACTAAAATATCCTTGATTTAAAATGTATCATAATATTACAAAAAAAAAAGTATTTTAGTGAGAAAAGTTTTTCCAATTCCAGTTGCACCTTTTGTTTTGTAATTTCTTGTAATTTAGTTTTTTTGCTTCATAAAAATCTGGTTAACTCCATTGCAAGCTCCTTAACCTAAATAAAATAAAAAACTAAACATGTGAGGATATTAAATCACTTAAATATTCTATAACTAACTCAAAATAGGCATAAAAACTAACACATAAATTAAGCTGATTAAATTCTCCCACACTTAACTATTTGTTTGTTCCCAAACAAACTTAAGCTAAAGAATTAAAATAAAAAAAAAATAGATCACACTTCTGAGCAGTGACACCAAAGAAGAAGATTGAAACTTTAAAGCCTTCAAGAACTCAACAAAAGACATTAAGTATGTAACCTCTTCAATCCAATGCAACTAAAAAGAAAACCAATTTATGAAAGCAACTTACTCACATGCTAACAACCACAATCCTTTACAGCACAATAAGAACATCAATCTTTCATGCAAAGTACAAAATAGAAATCACACTAGATTAGAGCTCATATGCATCCGATCAACATACCACAAAACCATGGATAGTTAGTAATTAACTGTAATTTTCTTTGCTAATATTTTTATTTAAATTCTTTTTTTATGTTTCACCTTTTAGCAAGTGTACCAACAAAGGCTCTGTCTATACCCAAGCTACTAGCTAAACACAAATCTAAGCTAATATTTGACCATACTCATGTTTCAAGTATCTTCCTGAGTAGTGACCACTACCTACTTCAATACTATGAAACAATGGAGTAGATATTTATTCCATAAATAGGCAAAATTTTCCTTTTCCAATTTTTTTCTCAACTAATCACTCATATATCCATCAACCAAACAAACCTTATAAACCAAGTATATGAACTCATAATCTAGTATTTTTGAAACAATGAACTAAGTACAAAGAAAAATGATGCAAAAAATAGTTTCTAAGACTATAATCCACTAACTTGATTGAAAATTGAAAAAACATTTAAAAAGTAATTTTACATATGCAAAAGGTCTAAATATTACTTCCTGAACACTTAAGTCAAGCATTAAAGAATAAAAAGTAACAATCATCCTAAAAAAATTCAGTCCATGCTCAAAATTATGAATAAAAAAAATTTAGCTAAACATGCAAAAAAATAAAATAAAATAGAAACCAAGGCCTAAGCTTCTACTTCCCCACACTTATTTCACACATTGTGCTCAATGCGTGGAATAAAGAATGAAAAGCTAAACTAAAAGTAAAATTAAATGAATACTATCTTGGAGTTAAAAAACCAAGATCTTGATGAAGGCTAATAGGCTGCACAAGTTGTCAAATATGTCTATAGCCCAAAATTGCAAGAAATTCTAGTAAAAAGCGTTATTGCATTTGTCCCTACTCAAAATAAAAACACACACAAATAAACTAACAAAAAATAATAACAAATTAGAAAAAAAAATAAAACAAAGCAATAAATGATTGAGTTGTCTCCCAACAAATGCTTGTTTATTATCATTAGCTTAACAAAACTACTATGAAAATCAAGTTACTCCCTTAGGCACCACATCAAACATAGCCCAATACCTAATTTATTCAAGTTGCATTTCTGACTTTAGTATTTGATTCTTTTCTTCTTATTTTGAGAATTCTGACTACCCTCCAACCTAACCATCTTTTCACCACTTAAGGGGAACAACTTCTTCTTTTACTCAACCTCAATCTTCATTTTAGCTGGAAGTTGCTTCAACCCAAGATCTACCACTTGCAATTCATAAATTGAAAGAATTGACTCACTAGCATTTGTTCCTGCATTGAACAAGTATAACTCTAAGTAATCATTAGATATGACATTCTCAAAGCTTTTATTCACTTTTTAATCTACAACTTCAATATGAAAACAAGAATCATTTTTAACTAGATATTCCATGGCTTTAAACACATTAAAAGTGACTTGTTCATCTTGTACTCTAAGTATCACTTTACCTTGTTTAACATCAATTAAGGTTCTAGTTGTAACTAAAATGGTCTGCCCAAAGTAAAAGGAATTTTTTTGTGTTTTTTACTTTGCATCGACCTTACTTAGTTTTGTGTCCTCTCTTCTATTTATCAAAATTTTCAACTTTGCTCTTCTTCCTTGTCTTTTCTCTCTCCCTCTCCTCCTCTCTCTTTCCTTTCCACTTTACTTTCTCGGCTCTCTGTCTATCTGTCTCTCTCTTTCTCTCTCTCCCCAGTAGTATCCTCCATTCTCCATTGGAATCATTGGCATTTTTCCTCCATAAATCTTGCCTTCATTGTATCTAGATTTTGTTAAGGGCAATATTTGATCAAAGGTCAAGCCGTCTTTCTCTCTCTCCCCAACAGCATCCTCCATCCTCCATTGGAATCATTGGCATTTTTCCTCCACAAATCTTGCCTTCATTGTACCTGGATTTTGTTAAGGGCAATATTTGATCAAAGGTCAAGCTATTAGTCTTAACTCTTGTATTGAGTTCACCATCCTTGGCTTGATCTTTACCAGCTTGTAGCACTTCTTCATCATCCTCGGCTTAATCTTTGCCAGCCCATAGCCTGTTTTCATTGCACTTACGTACATCTTTAGATATGTTTTCTTTGTTTTGAACACAAGTTTAACATGATAGTTAATTTTCTATTTTATTCATATTTTTCTAAAAAATATGAATCGAGGAACTAGGATGGATATAGGGTTGGAATTTTTTTCCATTCCCTTATTCCCTTTAACTTTCACTACTACTAACAAACCCATATTTGTTTCATCTATTTCTTTTGTAAGGAGAGAGTGACAGAGACAGAGATAGAAAATAAAGACAAGGAAGAAGTTGTAAAAAGAAAAAGTAATCAATGATAAAATTGAAAATTTTGACAAATAGAAAGAAGGACACAAAATTGGGAAGGATCGGTGCAAAGTAAAAAAAAAAAAAAGAGCAATTACATCTATTTTTAACCAACTAAATTGGCTTTGACTTTATTCTATGCAATCACCTTCATTTATTACCAAACATCTAGACATTCCAGTAGAGCCAAAATTTAGGTGAACTTATGAATACTCATAAGTGTATTGCTATTAAGGGTTTAAATCATTATTATACACTTTGCGTATGATTAATTTCTTTATTCTGAGTATTTTTCCATTAGGTTACTATTCACATATTTTTACTATTCATCAAGTTACTATTCATACACGAATTTTACTGTTCGTGCACATTTTCACTATTTATCAATATTAAATAATTATTTTTTTACGTAAGTAAAATCATCACTTGGTGACTCTTCATGAGAAAAATCATATCTAGAGCTGTAGATGTCAGAACTGAGTGATTCCAAATTCATCTAAAATTCAACACATAGATCTTCAACTCTGCTTTATTCTGCAAGCTAGTTTGATCATTTTTATTACCGAAATCTGATTATAGATGAGACCATTCGTTCTTTCGTGTGCTAAAGAGCAGTTTCGGCAGAAAAATCATAACTTGAGCTACAGATGTCCAATTTGAATGAGTAAGCTATCAATTTGAAGCTAACGAAGAGATCTACAAGTTTTGTGCTTTGAGAAAGAACTGATTCAATATGTATGGTGGTCAAAAAATTAAAATAAGTTGCAGTCCGCCATTATTGATTTGTATTTACCTATATTTCACTATTTCATTTTATCATTTCACTCACCTCAAAACTCTATAAATAGGCACCTTGGGAGGAGGGTGAAAGGATGCCATTTCTTAGGCCTCATTTATGTTTTAGTATCAAAGTTAGCTTTTCTCATTTATTCTTGTTCTTGTTTTCAATATTGAAACTTTGTCCAAGTGTTTTATCATTCTTCTTCTTGTTCTTCGTTTGATCTTTCAATCCATGTTCATTTCACCTTTCTACATGTTGTTTACTTTTATGATGACTAACTAATCTTTTTTTCGCTAAGGTGAAATGGTGAAGTTTTTTGTATAAATGTTATGATTGATTTGAATCAATTACAATGTTAATGGTATTTTCTTCCTTAATCTATTTAACTTCACTCTTTGTTAAGTGGGGGTCTTGATTCATCATAATCAATCATTGACACAAAAGCTACTTGATTCCCTCTATAGAACATTCCTCTGCTAACTATATTGGAATCTTGAATTATTGTCGATAAAGGTTGGCATGATGGATACTTGAACCCATTAGCAAGCATTGGCATTTAAAGATCAATGAAAGTTAATACTAACTAAATTCCCCGATTGGGACCTCCTTTGTGTGTGGATCTCAATTGAGTGGTAAGATAAGCTAAAATTAATCATAATAGATATACTAAAAGTGGATCCCTTAACCTTAACTATTTATTTGAATTTAAATTTTTAATCAACAATTATTCACGCCTTGCACCAAAATTTTTTCTTATTAACAAATCTGCTATTTGTATTTTTTAATTCACTTCATTGTGGTTTGACACTTGGACTCTTGAGATTTTATTACTTGCGACAACTTACACTTACGTTACAATTGCTAAAGTGCAGCATGAACCCAACAGAAACCTACATCTATCGCTGTCCACTTTCAATTGAAGATTTATCCTATAAGAGTTTTGAATTACTCTTGAACAACAAGATTTAAAAGAGATTACATTCATCATAAAATCTAATAAATAACATCAAATAAGGTCAATTTAGTAATAAAAACATTGAAAGAAAATTTTCCAGATCCGAACTAAAGTCTGAATTTAGCCGAAAATGACAGAGATGGATAGGGGTGACAGTAGAAGGAGAATGGATTGAAAGAGACGAGGCTAGACAGTTGAATGTAACTAATTCTTCATTTAAGTATCAATGTATCATTTCATTTTTATGATTAAGATAAATAGAAAACACAATGTCAGTTGCATTTCTATAATAAAAGAATGCTTAAATGAAAACAAAGAAAAAACCACTAGTACAAAAACAATAATTAAAATAAAGTAAAAAAATTTATAAATTTAAAAATTGCTTAGGTCTAAGTTCTAAATCCAACAAAATCTCTGTAACAAATTCAATAAGATACATAACCCATCCAAGCAAAATTCAGTATCATACCGTGAGACATTTTTTTTAGTTTTTGGATTATAAATCTTTAATTTCTAGTGTTCGTTTAATCCATCTGATAAAAATTGTGCGTAAACTGCCATTTCATGCCCTTTAGGAGATCATGGAGACATCCTCTTCATAGAGTATAAAACTATAAGAGTTTAACCAACGTTGGTAATCAAATTTTTAGTCGTCAACCATTCAGTCATTAATTAGCCTCTGAAAAGCATAATGAGTTTCACGACTGACTGAAGAGCTGCTCAATCACTAGTCGGTTGTCGGCTATTTTATCATTTTGATTGTTGGATCCTAGAAATGATTTTTTTGGTCCTTAGTCAGTTGTTGAAAATTAAAAATTGATCATTTGGTGGCCAAATCAGTTTATCATGATTTTGGATTTTATTCTAGTATAGCAAGCGACGAATCTAGAGGGTGATTGCTCAGAGCTACAATTACTTCAAGTGGCACAGCAATGCCTCAGGTCCTTGGTGGGTAAGGGATAATTGGTGAATACTGAGCACGTTTCCCACTAGGTTTTAGATAGTAAAATAACTGATATTTGGTGGAAATAAGCAGACAAAAAAAAAAAAAGGAATTTGTCAATGTTGTTGATGTTAGATCCAATTTTAAGTGATGAATGGATTTCAGTAAAAAAAGGTCAAAGTCAAGGAAGTAAGATATCCATCGATCACTTTTTTCCTTTTTTCTAGTGTTTCTTGTTTATCTTAATGAACTTTGTCCACCTTAGGATTGATATGAAATATTTTAAAAACATTGTAGATAATGTCCTTAGGACTAAAGTAATTCTGTCCAATGCTAACAAAGTTAATACAATGTGGGAGACTGCTGTGAGTAAGATCACATCTCTTCTATATGAACTATTTTCATGAATGGATTCTGCAACACATCTTTTCTTAGTCAAGGATTATGTCACACTTCTTGGAGCAACTCTTAGACAATATGGGTATGAAGTCACACCAATTTTTGAGGTCTTGGATAAAGATTGAGATAAATACCACCATATTCTCTACACCTATAAATTATCCCTCTGGGCTAAAAGAAAAAAAAAAAGACAACAACAAATTATAGGAGAAGCATAACCAATGAGAAGGAAAATTTCTCTACAAAAAGCTCTTTCCAGCTCTTCAAGCAGATCAAGTATAAATGCATGGCAAGATGAGAAATCAAATTTAAGGAAGATCAAATCACAGTTTCAAGGCCAGATTTGAGGAACGCACGATGGTGCTGCATCAAGTCCAAGTTCAGATATAGCGGAAGCCACAGGGAATGTAAAGGTTTCATTTCTAAGTTGCATCAACTCAAACTCTAAGGAAAGCAGTAAAAAACTGGCAAACATTGCCGAAAGCTCCCAAGTCCAAAGAGTAAGGTGAAAAGTTTTAGTCCGAAGAAAGTGGCAAGGAACATCTGTTCGTGTGTGTACAAGACAAGTCTCGAACTTCATGTTCGTGAAGAAGCCATTAGCACATCCACCAAAGCTCAAAGTATTAATCAAAAGATTGCGCATGTGATAAGCATCCTAGATAGTTGATCTCTCAAAATCTCTGTTTTAAATTTCAATTTTGTAATTTGTACTGCAATTGATTTTAAAGTATAATTTTTTACATATGAAATTTGTGCATACAGTAAAGTTTGGGATCATTTATGGATTTGAACAAAAAAATTGAGGAGAAAATTGATGCTTTGGAGAAAGGCTTTAAAGGACTTGAGGGATAAGAGTAAGGAATTGGCAAAGTCCTTTATAGATTTAAAAAACGTGGTTTTGCAATCAATGGAGGAGTTACAAAAAATGTACGAGGAACTGAAAAGTGCAAATGGTAAATTCAAAAACTGATTGAGTTTGGATGATCTAAGGGCATATGCAAAAGAGACCTTTCTGAAGGAAATTGACAAGCATGTTGTGGATGGGCTTGGGAAGACCGACTATGCACTGGTTTCTAGTGGTGGATTTATTGTCGAAAATTCAGAGCCATTTTTTGGCTTTTAAAGAGTGTGTGGGTTCTTGGGACTACTGGCAATTAAGTTCACTCTGTTGCTAATAAGATGTTAAGACCAAGTTTTACGGAGCCAGGGCAATGTTTCCTATTAAGAGGAAGCTCTGGTTTTATGCAGATATAGCTATTGTTTCAAAGGCCGTTACTCTGGAACATGTTGCCAATATGATGTTTCATATTGGTGTTTTTTTTTTATATTGTAAGACAGTGGTTGATTTTATTTAGTTTTCTTATTACCATTTCATGGATCTAGGATGGTTATTTATATTAGCTACAGGACCAGGAACACATCAAATTAATTTATTTTGTGATCTTGTTTTTTGGAGAGCATGATTAGCTAAAGTGGTTATGGAAAATACTACTTTTTCTCTCATATATTAAACACGAAATCTGGCAACCGAAATTGGCTGTGCTATAGTAAGTAAGCTTTCCCATAAATATTGCAATTGTACTCCATGTAACTAGAAAATGTTTTATGGGAAGTTAAGCTGGTGTTTGGTTGTGGAAAACAATTTTTTTTTCATTTTCTGTTTTTAATTTTCTAAGGTACTTGTTGGAAAACATGTTTGCTTGTTTCAGAATGAATAAAGATGACATCATACATATACATAAACAAAAAAAAGTTCAATACTTTTGTTGAAAGTTGAAGAAAAGTTTATGCACTATAAATGGATATCTTCCTAAATCTATCAGCTTCAAAAGTGAAAAAGAGAAAATTACAAATTAAGACCCCAACATTTTTCTTTCTGCTACCTAAGTTCCTAACTTTTCTATCTCTTACATATAAACCACCATTTTCGTCATCCCCAAAGCACAACACACTGACACTGTCATCCTCTTTAACCTTTAAATTGCTTGTTTCCAACTATCGCTATGACTTGCTTTCACATTGCAGATAATCAGTGGCATTGTTTGAAACAAAAAGAACTATCCAATTGCAATCTCCACGTTGACCTGATTATTTCGACCAAGCTAGTTGCCAATTTCGATCACTGTTGCTTACCAGTTTTGAGGGAGCTAGTTGGGCGATGGTGATGAGAAGACTGGTCAGGCGGCAATGATAAGGGAGCGGTTGGTTTGTGAGTCCATGACAAGTTTTCCAAATGCAAGATCAATAATAGGAGCGATAACAATAAATGATGCATAACTTGAGAGCGGGACCACCGAACGCAAAAAAATGGAAAATTGGGGAAACAATAAAAATAGTGTTATCTAATTCTTTATAATTTGAAAATTTGTTTTCTCATAAAATAGAAAAAGAAAACTCACTTCCTAAACATATTTTCTTTTCATTTTCTAATTTTCAGAAAATTTTTCAAAAACTTATAAAAATTTCTGAAACTAAACATAGCCTAAATCTTGCAACAGCCACGCAAATGGACTATGGTCTATTTCCGAGTATCTTCCTAAGCTTTGTACACTTCCTATGACATTTTTTGAACTCTAAGATTTCATAATTTAGTAACGAGGCGCTAATATCACCACTCACCATCCAATTATCGTCGGCGTTCAAGTGGAAAAGGTGGTTTGATTATGAAATGTAAAAGTTTTGAGATTTATAAGGCAAGTGGAAAAGGTGGTTTGATTGTGAAATATAAGGGCCAATTTGTTTTATCTAAAGTCAATTAACTTTTTTTTACTTTTACATCTTTTTTACCAGAAACTAATTTCATTTGAAAGCCAATGTTATGTAGATGCAATAATCAATTTGAAAGTAAATTTTTAGGATGTTGTTAAATTTTCATGAATTTTTCTTTTTAAGGCTTGAAACTAGAAAAATTCATAAAAATTTAGTAAGATTATAAAAATTTTATTTTTAATTGATTATTACAGTTACATAATATTGGCTTTTAATTAAAATTAATTTTAAATAAAAAAGATGTAAAAATAAAAATAAGTCATTTGTAGTCAATTGACTAAAGTTAAAACGAATTGGGTGTAAATTTTTTGAGGTTTTTAAGGCAAATGAAAAGTTTTTAGCGTTTAAAACTAATTTTTTACTTTTTTCCACTCATTTTACTGGTTACGGTTAACAACAAGATGAGTGATGTAACATTTTTATAGTTAGAGGACAAATATTGTAACATTTTGTAGTTTCAAAATGAATTTGTAACATAGGTATTAATTTAGGGACAATGAGTACTATTTACCATTTTACAAATTAAAGACAACTCGAGTCCTACAATTTGATACTATTTTTTAAGTCACACATCTTCAAAATGACCATTAAACGTCCAATTCTATATTATCGTCTTTTGGGTAGTCCAAATATATATAGGTGTATGTGTGTGTTTGTTTGTCTATTTAAGTAATTTTATGTTAATATTTTCATCCAATTTTGTATTGGTGTATTCATCCAATTTTATGTTGTTGTCTTTGTTTTATTATGCATTTTCATGGGATCTGCACTTACTTTATAAGCGTGAATCTTATTATTTATGAAAGTTTTCTTCCAATTATGATATTTTAAATATGTAGTTTTCTTCCAATTATGATATTTTAAATATGTAGATGTCATATGTGGTTTAAAGTCACCCATGGTTATTAAAAAAGCGACTTAAAACGTAAAAACCTATAATTTTACGATTTTAGAGGCAAAAACAGTTTCAAGTCGTACTGAAATTGTTATTTATGATAAAATCGCATTAAAACGTGACTCCACTTGTAAAATCGTAGAGACTTTTAGACCTTACAACTCCACCCATCACCATATTTGAACAAAAAAACCCCAAACTTAAACTTTCAAAATTTATACTAATAGCCCACGCTTAAGACCCAATCAATGTTTTTAAACTCAGACTATTCACCAAACTGGGAGAGCTTGAGGTTCATGGTTCAATAGGTTTAACCGGTTAAACCGTCAGGTTAAAGCTATTTCTACAATTTTGTTTGATGACTTATCAGTGTCATATTTAACCTAAAGACACAGCAAACTTTCTTCTCTCTCTGGCGGCACAATCTCTTCTCTCTCCCCCCACCCCCTCTCTTGTCCACTTATTCTCCTTTGCCTGAAATTTCTTCCCTTCCCTTTGCTTTTTCTTTAATCTTTCTTCTAATCTTATTATTCTCATATAACTACTGCATCTCTTGATTTTAGAGGTTATTTTTGCAAGCACAAACAATGTAAGCACGTGCCATGCTATGCCAGAAATAAGAGGAATATTGAAGGAAAAGGTATGCTGGGATTTTTTGGTTGCACTAAATCTCTTCTTCACATGATTTCTTCTACCTCAATTTTTTTTCCTACCTTTTCTTTGTTTTTTTTTTCGGTCTGAAACGGTTTATTGGTTTACGGTTTTCTCCGATTTTACCGATTCTGGCCGGTTGATGCATTTGGACCGAATCCCGGACCGTGGAGGATGATGGTTCACGGTTAAACCGGTTGAACAGTCCGGTCCGGACCGGTTTTTAAAACATTGGACCCAATACAATGCGCATGAGAAGATAAGCAAAGCAAGTCTATTTTATAACCTTCCTATTCTTTCTCTTTCTCTTTTCCTCTCTATGCAGGATGAGCAATTGATAGCAACAGCTTATCTTCCTCTCTCCATCATAGCGTTGCCTTTGGTTATCTTCCTCTACCATAGTTGCCACCGCTAACCTCTGTCATCAACAGCTGCGCATAACGTCTTCCTCCACTCACGATGCCGTGCTACTTGCAAAACTCTGCCAATCTCCCTCAGATGCACTACCCAATATCCACCACCATCATGTCTTTCTTTCTCATGAAGCTCTGATTTGCAAATCCACTTAAATTCAAACCATAAAAGCTATCTAATTGTAACTTATTTTAATTAAACCCCCAATGTTTCACATGTTCCAAAATGATCACCCAAAAGAATCACAAAAATATTTCAATTTCCAATTAAATTGACAATAATACATTTAAATCCTAATTCCCATATTTTATGTTTATGATATGACTTATTTTTTTGTAGCATTAAACACTTAGTGAGTAAAAATATTATGAAGAATGAGCTTTTAATGAATATTTAGATGATTATAATTTTTTTTAGAAAATCTTATAACTCTACAACTTTTTACAACTTTACGACTCTAAAAATCCAAAATGACTCTAGGTATAAACTCATTTTTAACAACCTTAGAGTCACCTAAAATGAATGAATCTTTCATTGACGAGAAAACTAAAAGACATTATATTATTTAGTCTATTTCACCCTCCGGATACTTTTGGACTTAACGAGAAAAAAATGAAGTCCTAATATAAGCCATAATACTATGAACCTGCCCATCCAAATAATATGGTAGCTTTTAATTATGTCAATGATGTAACAATACATCGTCACTTACTGAAGTTCAAACCTAGGCACACAATTCATCATTTACCAACTTACTTGACTGGCTGGAACAAGTAGTATTATTGAAACTATACACTTTAAGACATTCAAAAAGCAGTTGTAAATAATTTTTGCAATGAAATATTTTTTATTATCTTTTTTTTAGGTTGCGTATGTTAAAAAAATTATAAAAGTTTAGTTATACTTTCTAAAGGATTTGTATTCAAATAATTACTATAGTAGCATTAATTTTTAAATAATGTTAGTTCTAAATTAAAAAATAAATAAATAAAAAAGAAAGTAATTCATTTAATAAACAAACTCAACCTCGAGTTTTCAGACACTGGAGCAACATATCTCCCTTCAACTTATTTTCCTCGTGGTTGATGATGGCACACAAATACGTAATATATATGTAGGAAATTTAATTCGTCATGAAAATCCAAGGGCTCCTATAAAAAAAGGGGATCACTAAATAATTCTCACCAAATAAACAAGTTAAATATGGAAGCATATTTATATCGGCTCCCCACATTTTACTAAAAATAAAAAATAAATAAATTGAAAGCATGTATTATAATATATTGGCTTCTAAGGCATTCAAGATGAAGCACCCCTTTAACCCCCTATATATATATAATCATATTACTAAACAAACCCAAATTTCACTTATAGATAGTCAACCATCATGAACTTTATTTCTATTAAGCACTTGAAGTTCTATGTTAGTGGCTACTTCTAAATGCACTGGATTGTACTTGGACTGAGTTCTATAATTCAGCCCTTTTCTGAAGTGATAAATCATATATCCCTCTCATTATATATAGTTAGATCGATCTTTTTTTCATTTTTTATAGTATATGTAACTTGCAATTGTTTTTTAGTAATAAAAAAACAAAAAAAAAACCCAAATCGTTTGACAAACTAAATACATGTGTAGGAAGAAGACTTCACAAGTGCGTGCCCTAATTAAAGGTTTGTTTGAGTTTAATTAATCCAAGTCTGCACAAGCACTGATTAATTAAGTGATATATGTTAGGGTGTTGACTCTTGTGATAAGGGAGTGTCTAGCTACTTGGAAAAGCAACGTTTTTGTGAACCTGTTACTTGTCCCCTAAATTGGTCAGAGGAAAATGGTAAGCATTCATTTTAATCAATTAATTGATTCGTTCGTATCAATTCCATTAATTAATTACGTATACTTACTTAACAATTGGCTGTGCTGTGTTTGTATTTAATTAATTAATCAGGCCAACGGTCAACCCGAAAGAATAGCGAGCGAATGGTGTTGTATCGTCCCAATGTTGGTATATATTGTATGCATGCATGGTCTCATCATGCAAACTTCAAAACTAAAAAAAAAAAAAGGAAATTAATCTCTGTATTTTTCTATTAAAAATAATCCAGTATTTTTATTTTTACTGATTTTTTAAATCTAAAATCAATGTTTATTTACTACAAATTGAGTTGCTGCAAAATAACGTCCCGCAGATGCAACAAATTATAAACATGACTTATTAGACTAATTAGGCCACAAATTAACGTACGAACGAGTTCAAGCTGTTATAAAACTCAGTTCTGTTTCATTATACATGCATTTGTTTATATAATATCTTTGATTCATTTGCACAAGTTATGTAAACAAAGTATTATCAAGAGTGTCCCCAGACTCTAGTTGTTTTTTGGAGTGGCAAAGGGGACACAAAAGCGAAGGTAAGGTTGACGGTTCAACTTTTATCTCCATTTATTTTTTTCACCTAATGTCATTTATATTGATTTAGGAGCCCTTTAAATCTCGAATAAGTCAGCATTTCTCATACACTCAGAGACGGATGCATGTTAAAATTATAGGGGTCCATGAACCCCACTTTTCCTAGAAAAATGTTGATAAAAGGTATATAATTAAATATTTAGACCTTTTATATTTTTTAATGATCTCCTTTAAATTTTTCAATGGATCCTCATAATTTTTATAATATTTATTAGAACAAAATAATATGTCACTCTTATCCTAAGAAAGATAGAAAATGAGTCAGTTTCTTCTTTCTAATGATAATTAGGATAATAGAAAAAAATTTATATTGGTCGTTCAACTTTCACACATTTTCCTATCTAAGCTTGGAACTTTTTTTCCACTTTTTTTCCCCTAATTTAAAGGAAAAATTGAGAAACAAATTAGGCACAAGATAAAGTTAATAATCTAAGTAGAATATATATATATAAGAACTAAAGAAAATTTTTATCTTTTACATTATTGTTCGACTAATGACAGAAAAAAAGATGTTAAATTAAAGCATTTTTCAAATTTTCTTCTAATTTTTTCATCATTGCATTATATTATAGTATATGTGAAATTATAAGTTTTGTTATTTAATGTTATGGTTTAATAATTATATATGTATTTAGATCCCCATTTTGTAAAAGTTCTGAATCCACCACTGCATACACTACAAGATAAAAGCACAAAAGCGACTAAGGAAACAATCACCTTCAGTCGCTAGGAGCGGGTGACTCGTAACTGAAAAGCTTAATAGCCAAAACCATAGTTGCTCCACGTGGAGCGACTGAATAGATCAACTTTTTTAATTTAATTTTTAATGTTAGTCACTCCACCTATTTCTTTTTCTTTTTTTAATTTAATTGTTAATGACAATTTTTTTAATTTAGATTTTAATGTCAGCTTCTCCCTCACAACTCATAAGCCGCACCAAGCTTTTAATCTACCCCTCTCTTTCTCTCTACACAGTTAGCAGTAGTGCCTTATCCTCCCTTTGCCTTCAGTTGCCATGTTCTGCATGCTCGGTTCAGATCCGCCTTTGTGAATCTCTTTCTTGCCCTAATTTTTACCTTGACTAAGAATCCCCGAGAATTCTCCGTCTTCCATTGCCATGCTCTACTTGTTCTTCTCTTTTATCCTCATCCAATGGTGATGTGATCCCCAAGAATCCTCATCCTACTTAGACCTCAGGACGCAGAGGAAGTCCGCTGTGAGGTGGTAAATGAGTGAGGCACATTGGACCTGTGGATGTGGTGCATGGCGGAGGTGGAAATGGAGGGCGGTGTGCAGTTATAAGTGACGGATGATAAATGTAGGAAAACTAATGTTTTAACATAATAATTGGGTTTGATTTATAAATGATTTGCAGTTTTTTAGCATTATTTTAATGTCTTGATGTAGGTTGAAGTGAAAATTGCAAGTGATACCATTCTTGGAACTAAAGGCATAATAAATGATTGTGTCAAGGGAGCATTAAATTGCTGGAATTTGGTGCGGTAGCACCAAGTAACTGATGCAATAACACCAAGTGCCAACAAGCAATCCTTTCAAGTGGCAACAGTGGTGCTGTATACTGGTGCAACTACACTAGATTGGTGTGTCAGCGCCACAAACCCCATGCAACTACATCAATAATTTGGAAAAATAGGGCAACAACAAATATGCAGCTATAATTCTTTGACCTTCTTCTACTTATTTTTTTTAATTTCTTGGATCAAACATAGATTTTATTTCTTTTGTTGGTTTTGTTCCAAAGATGTTTTTAGGCTAGATTTTTCTATCTTTTAGAGTAACTGTGAATCTTGGATGATGTTTTGTTGATTGTTTACTTGAATAACCCTAGACTATTTATTGAATTTACTATTTGGTTTGCTCTTATGCTCGATTGTTGAACGCTTGGTCATGAGTTTATTTCTTGATGCAACTTTGTCTTCAAGAGGAAAGATTTGTGTTAGAAGAAATAGACAAACTTGGTTAGAATCACTTGAGGGGCGGGAGCCTCAAGTATTTAAGAGATAAATAGACCAAATGCATGGAGCTTAAAATCCTTTAATTTTAGATGAACAAAGGATTGTCATTCAATATTAGAGGAGTTAAATAAATTTACATTGGGAGAGGGAATTTGTTATCGGGTAATTTTATCTACAATAAATTAGTAAACAGTTTATGTGGATAATGAACAAACTCAAAGTAGATTCTAAGAAGATCAAGCTCTAGGAGAATTATTTCTCATAGTTATTTGATTAAGTTTACAAGTAGTTAGTGTTAGCTTCTTCTAGAATTTAATTGATAGTTTTTAGTAGTTTCAATTTGTTATTTGTGTTGATCTAATTCAAGTATTTATTTTTTTTTAGTTTTTTTTTATAATTCTCTACTAGCTTAGTTTCTTTAGCACTTGATCCCTGTGGACATGATCTGGTCTTACCAGTTTTATTACTAGTTCGACAACCATATACTTGCAGTTTGCATAACAACGGAGAAGAACAATTTGATTTGCAGGAGGAGGGGAACAAGTTTTTTCACAAAAAAACGAACAGTAAAGAGAGAGGAGATCAGAGACGAATGTTAGGGAGAGATGAAGATAAAGGTGGGGAGAGAGAGAGGGGGGGGGGGAGATTGAAGATACAGGTAGGGAGATGAGAGATGAGAGATAATTTTTAAGTCTAAAGATCAAGGACATGGATTTTAAGTCAGATTTGTGGGTAAGTTTTGATGGGATTGGGATCCTTATGAAAGTAGAAGTGCCCAATATAATTTTTTTTAAATATTAAAATAGAATTATTATTAAAAATTTTGTAGGTAAAGAGCAACTAAATAGCTACTACAATATCAACAATTGAAATATTCAGTCGCTTCTCAATAGATTCAAAATGAGCCCACAAACAGGTGATTTAGGAACAACTGAAGAGGACTGACAACTGAAATCAATCACTTCCCTCCATCATTTTTTTTTCACTTCCCTCATAGTGATTTCTTTTAAATGTATTGCCTTCTAACCATGTACTATTATATAATAATTCTGATTACAAAGAAAATCATCAAGATCATGTTAATTAGGGGTCCCTAGCTATATATATATGGTTGTGGTTGACCTAAAGAAACATTCTATGTAATGACTACTTTTGGAAGATTTGTTAACCTAATTCGGAAGAGACGAATGGAAAATAACAAAACCAAATTGGGCCACGCCCAAACTTGTAGAGGAAAAGCGCAGCGGTGGATGGATAAGGGATCGGAGCTGGATACATAAATATACACACGCATATATAGTGATATACTCTTATTAATTATGTTTCACATTTTTTAATTCCACGAAAATAAAAATATGTATATGTGGTATTTCTTTAAAAAAAAAATAAATTAAGTGGCACATGTATTTGTATATATGAATCACTAACGAGAGGAGATAAAAATTGACCTAAGCCGGTAGTTATGGGTTTTGAAATCATCCGTTGGCTGCAGTAGTCTGAAGAAGACTTGGCAACTTCTATTGACCTAATTAAACTCATACATATATAGATGACATGCTAGCTTCGAGAGAGAGAGAGAGAGAGAGAGGAGGAGGAGGAAGAAGAAGAAGAAGAAGAATTGAATAAGAAGAAGGAGAAGAAAGAAGTAGTAGTAGTAGTAGGTAGCAACCACATATGCTTGCCTCATATATAATTGTATATAATATATATAAATACTGGTTTTGCTGGTGGTATATGAAAGTTAATATATATATATATATATATATATATGCCGTACGTTGTTTTCATAGGTTTGAAATCTTTGCTAAGAAAAGGAGTTGTTGGAAAACTGCTACATTTAAATCTTAATATATATATATATACTAACGCACGTGAATTAAATACTAAGTTATTTTTCACTCTAATAATTATAATTGAAATAATAATTTTACTTTTTTTTAGTTTAGATATATTTCTTATTAATTTTTCTATCTCTTATGTAGTAATTTTTTTATTATAATATTTCATCATAACTATCCTCATTTGCATCATTCATTATAATAGATAATTCATTGTATTAGATTTTTGTTTCATATAAACAACGACAACAACCACAACAACAACAATAATAATATAATGTAGAATACGTTATAGGTAATATTTGTTATAAAAAAATTTATAGAAATTTTTTTATTTGTGATGGTAGAGTATTTATAAAATTACTTCATAGTATTTTTAAAATCTAATCAAAGATGTCAAAATTCCTTTTATCAGTATAAAATTTAAAAATGATGTTCAATCTATTAAGAAAAGGTCTTAATTTAATAGCTTAATAATATCATGTATTTACATATTTTATTAAAAGTTAAGGTAGTAAATTTTATCTTAAGTACTATGCTTTAGATTCAAAAAACTAATTATTAAAATGGAGATTCTATATGTATTACTTGGCTCAAAGAATTAAATAGATTTACCCTTAATGTGTTATCATAATTTTGACTTTTTAAAGAGACATAAGCTAAACTTTTAATAATTTTTTTGATGTTATATTCAAAATTCAAAAGGACATAATACAGGTCGAACATTCAATAAAAAACTCAAGTAAAAATAAATTTCTTTTAAGAAGTGTAACACAAATATGGGTCATGATGCTAAAGTATAAACTTAGTGAGTAAACACAGAGTTTTTTCAAAGGCATGTAACTATAATAATTATGCATTACTCAAAAAGCTTAATTACTTTACTCTTGATTTTTGATCAAAATACACTCACCTCTAAAGTTTCAAAATCTACACTTACCCTATATTTTATGGCTGATTCAATGTAATTGTTCCAAAGATAAGGTAAAATCTTATATAGTTTTTTATATTTTTGGATAATTAATGTTTACCAATTGATTTAAAAATTATACTCACATCACTAAAGTTTGAAAACGTAGTCATATACATTGTTCTTATAATATAATTAGTCAATCGTAGGAAAATAAACACATTAAAGTAGAATTGAATCTTAGTACTTAAAAGGAAAATTAAAAACTTATAATTTGAGGTTTAGTCATTTTATATATCTTTGCACTTTTTTATTACATATGGATATATATGGATATTAAGTTGCTGTAATGACTCAAGTCCAGATTCAGTCAACGAAACACCAACCCACATCACTAAGCTATCATTTATGAAAAGGATAGACGCTAAGTGATTGTACTCTAGAACTTGAGCTTATATATCCACATAAGGCTTTCTAAATTTCACCCATGTTGGATATGGGGGTATTACAAACTCCCCTTTTTATGTATCCAATGTCGTCATTGGGATTACTTGGATTACTTGGTCTCCCAGACCAGTTAAACTTTCTAATTAGACTACTTAACTCCTAGCAAAGTAGCTTCTCTTATCCAGAATTAGTCCTAGTAAACGATACATGTGCACACTCACTATATCACACTATCGTAGTCTCGGATTAAGTCTGATACTATCTATAATGACTCAAGTCTAAAATCGGTCAATAGAACACCCGTCCACACCACATGAGCTATTCTTTATGAAAAGATAAGTGCTACGGACTTGTAATCTGAAACTTGAGCCTATATATCCACATAAGACTTCCCACATTTTACTCATGTGGGATATGTGGGTGTACGGTTGCACTTTTAAGTTCTGATGAAAACATTCTAAGTTTAAAAAGTAAATAAATTGATAAACACTATGTTTTTAGGCATGTTTAAGATCATATAAATCAAACACATGTCTGTTACAAAATTTTAAATTTAGTAGCATTTTTCAGTTTTTTGCCATAAAAAAACTTATAGAAAACATAGAAAACAATCAGTAATTCTTTTTTCTATTTTTCCTTTTCAAATACTAATCTTATTTTCCTAATATGAAGCCTAAGAGCTTGTCATCACTTTGTTCTATTTTTTTTCTTCCTTTCCATAATTTTAGTTTTTTTTAAATCTAATAAATAGGAAATGAAAAATTTGAGTATCATTAAAATGGGAAATAAAATAAAACTTAAGGATAAAAAGGTCGTCCAACATTTTTGACATATTCATGCTTTTTATCATTGATTCAAATAGATATAATTATGAGGTTTTTGAAACTTTTAAATTCCAATTAAAATACTTCATTCAAGTTTAAGGGTACAAAAAATTGATAATTTATGTTTAAGGACATGTCCCAAAAATATATAATTTAATTAAGGACATATTTGTTACAAAATTTTAACTTATTATGGCTATTTAAGATTTTTGTCACCATTAAAAGTTATACTTAATATATAAATTTAAGCAAATGTACTAAAGCTAAAAAAGGACATGCAAATTCCTCTTTTTTGTTTTTTAGAAAGTAAACATGGGACTTCTATTTTTTTCTTTCTCTTTTAGATTCCTATTGCTAATTATACCTCTAATAAATATACAACACCAAATTAATTTGGGTCTCATTAAAAAAATAAAACACCACATAAGTTAAGGGTATAAAAATTGATAAAAATTTTGTCACTTTTGTACTTTTTCTAATACTGATAATAGAACACTATGTTGCATGAAAGTATAATGTTTATAATGAAATTAAAAAAATCTATCATTAAAAGAGGGAAATAAAATAAAACTTAGGGATAAAAAGGTCCAACATTTGACATATTCATACTTTTTATGAGTTTTATCATATTTAAATATTCAAATAGACATAATTAAGAGGTTTTTGAAACTTTTAAGTTCCAATTAAAATACTTCATTCAAGTTTAAGAGTACAAAAAATTGATAAAATTTTATGTTTAAGGTCATGCCCCAAAAATATATATAATTTAATTAAGGACATATTTGTTACAAAAGTTTAACTTATTATGGCTATTTAAGATTTTTTTTGCCATCAAAATTTATACTTAATATATAACTTTAAGTAATTGTATTAAAGCTAAGAAAAGACATATGGATTCCTCTTTTTTGTTTTTTAAAAACTGCACATATGAGACTTCTATTTTTTTCTCTCTTTCCCTTTTAGATTCTTAGTGCTAATTATACCTCTAATAAATATACAACACCAAATTAATTTGGGTCTCATTAAAAAAATAAAACACCCATAGGTTAAGAGTATAAAAGTAGATAAAAATTTTGTCACTTTCATAATTTTTCTAATATTGATAATAGAACACTACGTTGCATGAAAGTATAATCTTTATAATAAAATTAAAATCATTATAACTTCTGAACAATTAACGTGCATGTAAAATAAAAACCTTAATTCTTTACTCTCTTTGTGGGAAAATTAGTAGTTTGACACAATAAAAACTTTATACTCTCTCAATATATGTCATAAGAATTTATTTATTCTTTTTCTAGGTAGATAGTAGTGTTAGGGTGAAAAATATTTATAATTAAGCAAGAAAAGCCTTAACTATACTCTCAGTGTATGTCAAATGATTCTTGGTATATAAAACTAACTTGTAAGAAGAGAACCAAAGTATAGAACATCAACCCAAAAAAGCTTGAACCTAACCATTGAGATAAAGATTTAATTTATTTAGCATTAAGTCAAATTAATCCAAATATGTTTTTGTGGCTTTTTTTTGTCTGAAATTGATATTATTATTTAATTATTTTTTTAGGTTGAATAATTAAAAAATTCATAACAATTACTATAAAAAAATTTTATTTAATAAATTATTATATTATATATATATAATTAGTTTTCAAATGATATTAGTTTTAGATGAAAAATCTTGTAAAAATAAAAATAAATTATTTTGGATAATCAACTTCAAACAATTGTCTTTTTTTTTTTTTCCAAATGTATGATTTAAACCCCAAATCTTCATGTTAAAGCATTTATGAATTTTTATAACTCTCTAATAAGTAGGCCAAGTCAACCGTATAGCTCTAATTTCACTTGATAGTATGAGGCCCCAAATTGGTATAGATGAAGCTGAAGGGTTTAAATTCCTATAAGGCCTCCTAGTGTAAAAAGACTCTTATTAAAAATTTTATTTTTCTCTTTGTAAATAGAATTAAAAATTTAATATATTGTTATTATTTGTTTAATGTATAAATAATTATCGATGAAAGGTTGTAAGTTTTAAGTATTATTATTATTATTATTATACTCTCTCTGTCACAATTTCTTTGTAACATTTTAGGTTTTTTACTTAAATTTATTTATTTTAATATTTTCTAGAAAAAAATTACAAAATTACATTTAGAAACTATAAAAATTTTAATTTTTAAAGAAATTTTTTAAAAATTTTTTAGAAAATATTAATATAAAAAATTTAAGTCAAACTTAAGTAAAAAAAACTGAAATAGTGTAAAGAAATTGAGATGAAGATAGTAGTTTGAATGAAGTAAGTGAAGGAAAAAGAAAATAAATTGACCCAAAACTAATGTTCAAAAGCATTTATAAAAAATTTAGGGCATATTTGTCAAATTTAACTAAATTTTTGGTTAAGTAATGATTTTTCCAAAAATTAAAGCCTAAAAACAATACATGCATAATGCTACTTTGAAACAACTCATAAGATTTGATTGGCTCTAAAAAAATAATAAAAATAAAAATACATTAATATTATTTAGTATAGAGAAAGAGTTAGTTGCTAAGAATAAAAACTTATGTTCCAACATTCAAAATGATGACCATGTGGGAAAAAATAATTATTATAATTTTTCCAATATTTTAAAATATTGAAAAAATGTAAAAAAAGAGTTGCTACTAAAATTCCTCTTTATTATCATATAAGCAACTAATTCTAGGAGTTAAGAATTTTTTTTTCTAAAATTTTTCACAATGACCTTTGCTACAATAATAATTCTTTTATTTTTTTTCATAGTATGTGCTTGAGTCATATGTGAATTATATGATTGCTCTAATATGGACCAAATACCTAAGCTTTCAAAGTATATATTCATCCAAGTAGAGAAAAGAAAACTCAATTGACAAAAATTTTATATTCAAAGATATTTTTTATAGTAGAATAAACTTAGGCCATATTTGTTAAAATTAACTAAGTTTAGTGGTCAAAGTAAGTTTAGTAGTCAAAATAGTAAATTTCCCAAAAACCAAAGGCTAAACGCATCCCACTTTGCATTTTTTTCCTCTCTTATTATATTTTTAGTATTTTAATACTACTAAATATCTAATTAAATAGGCAACTATATATTTAGATCTCTGTAAGTGGATTCTTTTCTTTCCCTCTTTTTAGAGCCCTAATACTAACACAACTCTAATTAAATAGACAATATAATTTTTTTTATCATTAAAAGAGTAAAAGAACTTATAATTTTAGGATAAAGGAAAAACTATATGTGAACTATTATAAAGTGTTCACTTATATAATTTTTTAATATATACTTTTTATACCTAAAATTATTTTTTAATACGCAACACTTATAAAATTTCATGTGAAACTTTAGCATGAGTTTTACCATATAATAAGCTTTCACAGTATATACTCATTCAAGTTGCAAAACCAAAAAAACTTAATTGACAAAAAAATTATGTTCAAAGGTATCTTTTACAGCAATACAAACTTTAGCTTGGATTTTACCATACATTTAATTTTTTATTCAAATAAAAAATTTAGTTATGAAGGTTTTTAAAATGCTAAGTTGAAATTTTAAGTTTTATAAAATATTTAGCTGTACAAACTTTAGCATGAGTTTTACATTTAAGTCTTTTATTCAAATAAAAGATTTGGCTATGAAAGTTTTTGGAATGATAAGTTGAAATTTTAAGTTTTATAAAATATTTACTTGAGGTATTATTTGATAGTAATATAGAACCAAGGGTGATATGTTTGAAGCAAAAAAAAAATAATGGCAATTTAAGAGTTTTAGGTAAGATTAACACAAAAAATAATTGTATATAATACTTAATTCTGTAATATAGAATTAAGGGCAGACAAATTTGTAGTAGAAAATAAAATTTAGTGGCAACTTAAGTGTTTCTTTTAGTATTCTAGTGCCAATATACAACTCCACTTAAATAGATAATGACATAATTAGGTTTCATTAAGAGAATAAAACATCTTATAACAGAAGGGCAAAAAAATTATTTAACATTTATGCCTTTTCATATTTATTATATATGTATGTATGTATGTATATATAAAGTGTGCACAGTACCTTGTTTTTTTTTTTCAATTTTTCATTTTTTTTAAGCAGAATCAGAAAAAAAGAAAAAGAGAGACAAAATAAAAGTCTACCTACAAGGCTACAATGCATAATAGGTAAAGAATATCAAGTCAGACGAAGAGCCTTTGTAAGATGTAAGAACCTGATTTTTTCCTTTGAGTAGTGGTCGATCGTCGAAACCGCCAAAAATAATTCTGATATCTCTAACAACTCAGAATAAATAAATTTATAGTCTAGCAGTGAAAATCAGGTCAAATCCTAAAGGAGATTTTTTTACTGAAAGCTTCCTGTCAGAAAACTGAAATAAAAGATTGAGGGGTTTATTCAATTAAAAGCTGAAATAAATTAACTGTAGAATCAAAACGAAATTAACCAATACTAAAAACGCTCAGTTCAGGGTTGATTATCCATTCCAATCACGCAGTTAATCATCGAAAGAAAATATTTCTTCAATTCAAGCAAATAAACAGGACTCTCTTTAAAGCTAAAAAGAACCCTAAGAATTCAGCAGTAAAATTAACCAGAAAAAGTTTCAGATTAATTTCTTAATTTTGAGTAACCAGATATTGAAAAGCAATTTCTAATTATCTCAAAATCAGCATTAAGATCAATGAACCAAAAAGTTTATTCCAGGCAACAATCCAAAAGCTTGAACAATTTAACCTATCTTACTTCTTCGTATGAACTAACCAGAAATAAAAGCAATCTCCAATCAATTCACTTGCTTCTAATTGAATTCTTCACCTAAGTGGTTGAAAGAAAATCAAGCAGATTTACAATTGCAGAACCAATTCAACAAGCGAGAACAGGAAAATTAATTGCAATAAATCTGAACAACAAAGAAATAAATACTTGAATTTAAAGAAAGTTTAAGCAAGAAAAATTAATCCTCACAACCGGTATTGACGATGGAAATCGTCCCTAGAACTGAACTAGAAAATTACTCAGTCATGATCGAAAGAAAAACAAAGAAGAATAAAAGAAACTAAAACTAAAATTAGGAAAAAGAGATGGAGATCGGGGGTGCGGCGGCAGCCATGCTTAAAAGCCAAAGAAAACTAAAACCTATGGCTAAACTCATAAAAACTCCCTAAACTTTCTATGTTGTTACAAAAGTACCCCAAACAAATAAAAAGATTCAAAATAACTATAAGGTTTCAAAGTTGTCAGCTAAGCAATGCTCCAGAACAGCAGCAATGCTCCAGAACAGCAACAGTAACTTCAAACTGATATTCGACCTTGATTCAGCCATTATTTCTCAAAACTCAAAGCATAAAAGTTGTAGATCTCTTTCTTATCTTCGAAACGACACCTGGATTGCATAAAACGGATATCTACAGCCAAAGATATTCCCAAAATACCGCAACTGCTTCTAAACCGGCGATGACTCGTAAATCGTAACTTTGAAGCTGAATTTGAACCTCTTAACGTGCAAACTAGGTTTCATGGTATGAATGTGATTTGTAGCTCCAGATGTTATCTTTCCAATGAATCAAGAATCACTTCATTCCGATCTCTGTAGCTCAAGATATAATTTTTATATCAAAACATCACCAATCTGTCAACATCCTGAAAGAGTACAACCAAATTAAAACTTATAAAATGGCAAATTAAATTCACTTTCAATCAATTAAGTCCAGATATGCTCTAAGCTACAAAACATAATCAAAATATATATTTAAGATTCAAAACATATTAAAACATACTAAATATGAGAGAAATAAATATAATAAATATAAGCTTATCAAGTAGTCCGAGAGATGAGCAGTTCAAGTGACTAGTTGATGTATTTGAATAGTCTTCATTTAAAGTGAGTGTCTGTTATTGCTTAATAAATAACCGAATATTCTCAAATTGCCCACATTTATTATTGAAATTTTTGATGAAGCAAGATTAGACTCTTAACCAGCTATGACATAAGAATGCTTACCAGCTATAGCACTATATAATTATATACTTGGGTTTTAATTAATTTTTGGTTCTTGGTATATACTAATCGATTTAATTAATTCGTAATATATACTATAACTAGGAAAATACCTGTTTCTCTAGCCATGGAACAGTAGCGGATGCAACAAATTTAAAAAGTTGGTTCAATGGGCAACAATTTTAAAAAGTGGAGTTTAATGAATATATAGATATTATAATTTTATAAAATTTTATTTTTATTTAATAGACTTTAGAAAATAGTAAGCTCTGTTAACACGTTTTTACTTTGTATAGATCTGCCACTTCCATCCGCTAGAGATTTGTGTGAAAGAAAGAGGGGGTCGTTTATTCCTTTGACTATATAGTTGAAAATTAGATTTGAAGATAAGAAAAAGTAATCAATCCCATGAATGTTTTCCTTTTTAGAAAAAAAAAAAAGCAAAAATAAATATTATTAATAAAAATATTTAGTATACTTCCCAATTCCAGAAAATATTGAAACAATTTACTCTTAAAAAGGCCTAATTAAAAAATATAAAAGTACTTTAAAATTCAAAATATATCAAATCTGAAGTCCTTCTCCTTGTTTAATTAAATTCCAAGCTCGAGCCAAGTTGATCAATAAATCGTTTCCAGATCAAAAACCAATATATATATATATATGCGAATTGTAAGACCGATAGTGGAAGAATTGATAATCCGGGGAAGCGATCAATTTGGCTATATATAATCTGCTCTCCATTTTTTAAAGCCAAAAAAACAGAAATTTTTCTTTTTGAGAAGTTGGGGGGAAAGGAAAAAGAAAAAGAAGGAGAAGACGAAATAGGGGCGAAAGCCGCCACCAGTGATCCAGGTGTAACTTTGCATGAGAATGTCAACAGTAAATGTGAGCGAAAACTAGGGCTTTGTGGTCATTTAAACACATCAGCGGTTTCTAATCAAACTTGGAAATTAACAAAGCGGTTTCCTCGATTCTGCTACTACATTTTTTTTTGTAAATTTTGCTAAATGTATAGTAGAACTTATATATAGTAAATAAATTTTTTTAATTAATATGTGTTAATTGGATGCTTAATTAATAGACCCCAAATTTAAATTAAACCATATCATGTACAAAATTCTAGTGTACTTGTCCACACGTTTAACAACCAAGTCCTAAAATTGTAATTATTATTAAAAGATCTAGAATTTGATCCCCTTTTTACCATTATGTACCAAAAGCAGAATACTGTTTCACACATGTAGCGCTACCATTTCAATGTACCAATATCTTCTTTAAGTTTTAATTTCCACAAGACAGATGGAGAGAATTGAATAGAATATCTCACAGAGAGGGAGATCGCTTCGTATATAAAGAACTTCTAACAGTTCCTAATTATTGAAAAATTAATTTAATAATTATATTAATTATCAAGAATTGATGCGTAACAAATATTGGTAGCTGAATGCAGGATAAAAGTTTGAAGTAATCACGTATTTAGATGATGAAAAATAATTTACATAAAAATGAAATGAATATATATAGTTACTCTGTTATGTCGTCTCCGTATACATATAAATTGACGACATTGGGACTTCAAAAAGGTTCTGTTTGATAGAGAGAAAAGGGGAAGCCTTTTTGTTTTTATTCATTCAATTCCAATCCGCTTTTTTTTTTCCTCTGAGCTTCTTCATACTCTATCCCTCCATCTCCATCTCCATCCAGTGCTTGATCTGATTCAATTCTGCTTTCCTTTTCAATCATAACCGTCTCCCTCTCTCTCTCTCTCTCTCTCTCTCTCACACACACACATATTTCAAGACTCATGAAAAAATAATACTAGCCTGCTAGTACTTTACATAAATTATTATTTAAAGGAAGTTGATCAACTTCCTTTGTTTCTTTTTTTTTTTTCTTTATTTTTCTTTCTATATAGATTTCTTTGCCCTCTCAGGCTCCATATTAATCTATGGGGTTTTCAAGAGCTGGTTTGATTCTTCAACAAGCAGGAGAGGGAGAGGAAGCTGAAACGAAGCAGCAGGTGGTGCAGCAGCCTTTCATGGCCACAGGAGGCAGATCATCACCAGGCACCAACACAAACCCCCAATTAGTCGACCATCATCAGATTGTTCCGAATTACCCAGTCATGCATCCCTCCTCCATCCCTCCAAATTTCATGTAATCAATTATATATATATATATAGAACAGACATATATAATTAAGAATCGAAGTCCTGCATATGTATATATATAATTTTTTTTTTCTAAATTTGATACTTAATCTTCTAATTTGTGTGTTTGGGGTGAGCAGAGGCAAAGAAAGTGCAGCAGCTTATGATTTAGGAGAACTGGATCAAGCTCTTTTTCTGTATCTTGATCAAGGACAGGACCCCTCCACTGTTCAAGAACAAAGGCGTGAGTACCAACTCCTGCCAAGTCCTCTCTCTCTTTTGATTCTGCGTTAATCCATTTCTTTACTTTTTTTACTTTTTACTTTTTGTTCCATAACTCATAGAGGGAGATTCTTTTCCAGTCACAGGAAAAGCATGCTCAACAGATGTTAAGTCTTGCCTGTACAGGATCTCTTTGACCAGATCCTTTCAGGAACCAAAATCATATCTTTGGAAAAACCACTTCCTGAAGTCTGAAAATCTAAAAAGCTGAAAAGCATAAAGTTCCTTCTTTCCTAATTCTACTTTTTGGGTTCCACTTCCACAACATGTCTTCGAGCTTGGACCATAACTATGAGATACATATTTATACATGTATATATATATTTTTTTCCTTTTTCTTTCTTATTATGTTGCCCCCTTCCGTTACTGGATCAGTAGATTCTTTTTCTTTCATCTCTCTTTTTCTGCCATGGAGCTGAAATCTCCCTACAAAAGGGTAATAGAGTTAATGGGTTTGGCCGACCGACTTTTCTTCTTTGTTTTAGCAGAGAGCATTAATTCTGGGATGAGGCCTCCAACTCTTAACATCTTTCCTTCTCAGCCGATGCACGTAGATCCTTCATCAACAAAGGTATATATATGCATATAGATTATATGCAGCGTAGGCTCCTATATATATAAGTTATTTAATATCCACATTAATAGAAAATTGACCTTTAATTTTTTGGATTTATAGTACGGTCCCTGATACTAGTAAGCTTAATGGGTTGGGTTGGTTTTGAATTTGGTAGGCAAATGCGGGATTAGTTTCTAGCAGTCCGGCAAGCAGTGGTTCAAAGAGACCATCAGAGCCGTCCATGGAATTGGCCAACAACGCCAACGGCAACGATGTTCCTCCCTCGCCGGAACCACCCAAAGCTTCCAAGGTAATCATTTTAACTAATAATTAAGCCTTAATAGTACGTACTGACTATATGTATATATCCAAGAAATAAAGAAGTAATTGAACTGATATTATTTCTAACTTCAAGCTATCGACTGAGTTGTGCAAGATTTGTTTATTTCTTTTCTTCTCTGGACAGCGTGAAGGGAATCGGAAATCTGCCGCGACATCCAGTTCAGAGCAGGAAGGGCCCAAAACGCCAGACCCTAAGGTGCTTCCTTCTTTCCAGATTTGGAATAGTTGTTCCCTTTCTTAAGTTGGCGTACGTTTTCCTACATTTTCAAGTGCTAATTAGTCGATCCTTTATGGGGCTGTGTGCCTTGCCTGCGCACTGACGAGCCATATCAGACACTGAGAAGGCTTGCTCAGAATAGAGAAGCAGCCCGGAAGAGCAGACTAAGAAAAAAGGTTCGCTAGCTTAATTAAGTGAGATTATTATCAACAAATAATTTTCCAAAATCTCCATTAACATTCTTTTTCTTTTTTGCCCCATCACAGGCATATGTCCAGCAGCTTGAATCTAGCAGAATAAAGCTCACTCAACTTGAGCAAGAGCTACAGAGAGCTAGAACTCAAGTGAGCCAGAGATTATTCTTCATTACCTTTTTTTTTTTTTTTTTGTTGGTTGAAGAAGTACGTGGTGCTAGCCCGTATTTTGATGCTGTATCAATTGTGTTGGTTGCTGGTTTTTTAGGGCGTGTTTTTTGGGGGTGTTCTGGGAGGCGAGCAAGGGCTTATACCGGTCGGGATGGGGAACATAAGCTCGGAAGCGGCGGTTTTCGACATGGAGTATGCACGGTGGCTGGAGGAGCACCATAGGCTGATGTGCGAGCTGAGGGCGGCGGTGCAGGAGCATCTGCCGGAGAACGAGCTGAGGATGTTCGTGGCCAGCTGCTTGGCACACTACGACGAGATAATGAACCTCAAGAGCATGGTGGCTAAGACCGACGTCTTCCACCTCGTTTCCGGCATTTGGAAGACTCCGGCAGAGCGCTGCTTTATGTGGTTGGGTGGATTTCGCCCCTCTGAACTTATTAAGGTACCCGGCCTCCTACTTTGTCTACTATTTAATTAATTATATATGTCTATATGCATGCGCCAGCTTCCACTCTTCTTTCTAATTAATTACGTAATCTTAAACCTAGCTATATTTGTAGCATATAAAAGCAATATAGAAACCTAAGGTTACATGAAAATTAGTTAAGCAAACCCTAGCTGTTATAAATAGAGTGTCTACTAAACTGATCTTGCCCAAACTAATTATCAAAAAGAATTTTTGTCCATGTGTTTTCTTTTCCTCTAAAAACACTCAAGGTATATAGTACTCTTACTTTCTGACAAGTGAAACAAAGGCAATAGCTCAAGCAAAAAAATGGAAGTAATAATTATTAAGGAGTGTGATCTATCATGCTTCAAATTTAATTATATCATTCGATAGATAGTCATGATGATTAATTCTTGACAATTCAATAGTCCGGTTGCGCCCCCAAAATTATCAAGTTGCTTTCGTCACTAATCATATACTACTAGTTCATGAGTATATAAAGATTAGACTAATCATTCTGACAATACCCCATATATAAAGTAAAAAATTAATTGATTGTTGAGCGCAATCTTGTAAAGAGCAAACTAATAAGGGAAAAAACACAGAAAGAGTAGGTATATATGTTGGGGCGAAATGAAATGATGATAGCTAGGAAAGGGAGGAGGAACATATATGCATATATATAAATAATAGTGGTACTGCTACTATATATGAAATTAGGAGGCGTGTTTTATTGCATGGAATTGTGTACATATATATAGGTGTCGGTGGAAGATGGGGCTCTCTGAAAAAGGAAAATGGGTGGCAACTTGAGGGAATAATAGCTAGCAATGACAATATCAAATGGGAGCTGGAGGGATGATGACGAATGGGCATGTTGATGGTTTTCTAGGAAAAGGGCAGGGTTAGGTCTTATTCGAAGAAAGCTAGGCCAGTTACCTTGCGATTTCTGGTTTTTGGCCGGCAAGCCCCAGAACTGGAAGCAATAGTGCACGCTATCAGTTTCTCCATCGCATTCATGGAAATTGAATTTGTCTGGGCACTCATAATTATTATATATATACTATATAGTAGAGTATATATATTAATTGGAGCTAGCTAGCTAGCTAGTAGTAGTAATAGTTATTAATAATGTATATGGGTGCCGTATATATATAGTGGAGTTATAATAACTTGATTTTGATGCATGGCGTGGTCCTGGCCGGCTCGATCGAGCAGGTGATAATAAGCCAGATAGAGCCGTTAACGGAGCAGCAGATAATGGGGATATGCGGGCTGCAACGGACCACGCAGGAGGCGGAGGAAGGGCTGTCGCAGGGGCTGGAGGCTCTAAACCAGGCAGTGTCGGACACCATCGCCTCCGACTCCCTCAGCTGCCCTCCCAACATGGCTAACTACATGAGCCAGATGGCCGTCGCCATCAACAAGCTCTCCACTCTTGAAGGTTTTGTCCGCCAGGTACTCAATTTTACATAGATAACTTAATTTTACATGAAAGTCTATTCAGAATTAAATAATATTCCAGGAGGAATAATTAAATACTAGTAAGTATAATAAAGCAACTGAAGTAGTTAAACAGTGGGGCCGGGCCTGCCTATGGTTGGGTTGGGATGAAAAGATAAGGGGTTGGGGTGGGGACAAGAATCCGGTACAGTCCGGGATAGGAAACCTAACCCATTTCAGATGTACGTACGTACGCTGCTCCGTGAACTGCTCCCATGTCTCATCACGCTTCTTAGCTGATCAGATCTCCGCCCCGGGGTCGTTAGCCTTTGCTTACTTATAAGTTACTATATATAATACACCTACAACTATGTTAATGCCTATATATACCTAATAAATTTCATTCCAGTAGTAATCCATGGAAAGAAATTACTATGCACCTATTAACTAAACGGCCATTAATGCCAAAATATATAATTATAAATATCTATATTACACATTGAAACAGCTGGTCTTAATTATGTTAAATGGAACGGTATATTAATTAGCTTATTATATATATACATTAATTAATTAATGATACAATAAATCGAAAGCAGATAAGCTAGGTTATGGAAGCCACAAGTTGCAAAACAAGCCTTTCCCAGGTTACTAATTAACTAAAGAAAAACTAGCTAGTACTAGTTATTTTCTGTGTTCCTGCGGAGAACGACCTACCCTACATCTCCAATGTCAATATATATATATATATATAGCTACAAACTAATAATTTAACCGTTGCATTGGTTTGTCTGCATGACTCTTTACGAATTATGGGCTAGATATAAATCCTTTTTTATTTTCTTTCGTATATGCATATAATTTATTCAAATTCATGGAAATTACTGCCATATTTTTTTGGTTTAGTTACCTAATTCACTACGTTGATTTTGATAATTAATTAGCTAGGTACACTCCAGTAATATTAGGATTATATTATGGCCATTGAATTCTCACCCGCTAGATTCTCCCATAAGAATGAATTTCAGCATTCAGAATTATGGCCCTAGACTCACCATCGATATCTACTCCAAGAGCCAACCAAGTCAGCAACAATTCATCAGTAATTGTTTGACTTTGACCCAACTTCTCCTCGAAGCATGCAACGTCCCCCCCAAGACATCCTGTTTTATCCCGCTATCACTCCTTATAGCCTCTTCATTTAACTTTAAATGAAAAAAAAATCACGTGGATTAAAATGATCGGGTTGATTCACTTTTTTGGGTCATAAGTGATCCGACTCAATTGCTACCCAAACGGCTCCATGTTTTTTTTTTTTTTGGTGCTACTGTGGTGCACTTGTAAATAAGCCAAAAATTGAGGGGTTTAGAAAAAGGATTGATGAATAAGGTTACTTGTATTCCATGGAGTGACCCCGACCCGGTCGTCTTAATCTTCCAACTTAAAGGCCATTAATTTTGCTGAACTGGGTGTTAATTCTGCCTAGAAGTACCTGTGTTTACACGACATTTTTCTTTTGACACATTCTCAAAATCTTCCAACAAAAACTGTTTATTTGGCTGTTTATATATTTATCATAGACTTGAATTTGTAATAGTTCATTTAAGCCAAAACAAATTATAAGAAATTTAGTTCCAAGTGAAATATTGTGGTCAAGTATATATGTCATTAATTAGTTCCTAATTAATTATGATAATGAAAAATGAGCTATATGATCCAATTAATCAAGACTCATTAGAGAAATATGCACAAAACATTGTCAAAAATCGTGATTAATGAGCGAGAAAATGATTAGCCAAATTTAGAAACTGGATGGGAAAGAGGCCTAACGTGAAGAATGGGACCAGTCTTTTTCCAAATGGAGAAGCGACTGACTTCATACGTTTTATTATATGTATGTAGCTAGTTAGTCAAAGCTGTCTAGAAGAGAATGACCAGCGAGCGTCATTGGTAGGGTTTGTTCTATACGTTCAATTACACTGTTAATCATTCGCACGTTGATATATAATTAATGACAATTACTTAATTAGTAAATCGTATTGCACGTAGTTTGAAATTAAGTTGAAACATGACCAGTCATGGCCAAATTCTCATGTGAAGTTTCAAACCTGATCAATCCTAATGTGGCCCTAGCTAGACATTTTCTCTTATAAAAGGAACATTATTTATAAGGTCATCATCTACCATTACTTACGTATTATCATCCAATTTTCCCTTGTAAAACACACATAAGATGAGCATTTCTGTTTCTGATAATAAGACAGATAAGTACATAAATCACACGCGCCAAATTTTTGTGTATGATCATAATTCGAAAGTATAGGATTAATATTAAACTTACACATATTAAATAACTGATTTTTTGGTTCCTAAGTTTTTTAACCTGGCTGAAAGTAGAGTTGGTAGAGGCTTCGTAGACACTTTGTTTCAATGGCGAATGCAAGTTTAGAAACTAAAACACTGGTTTCAATATATATAAAATAATGATTTTGGAAGCTAAAACACTTACTTTCAATAATGAAAACATAAGTTTATAAGTTTAAACTCTTGTTTTGAATGAAAAACTGGTGTATAGAAGCCAAAATATACATTTTGACATGCACTTGTTTTCATAAAATTAAAAAAAAAACTAATTTAGAAGCTAAAACACTTTGTTTCAATGGAAAACACATTTGGGAGTAATTAAATAATGAGTTATATATTGCATTATTCCTAATTTTGTTGATTTTCACTTAACGTAATTATATAGCATTTAAACTCTACAATTTAAGGTATTCTTTTTAGATTTTCTCTTTTTTGTTTCTCAAAATTGGTATAGAAAAAATTTGTAAAGAATCAACTAACTTACAAAAAAAATTTATTCAAGTGATTATTGGATAGATAGAGTGTGAGCTTCAAATAATATCGCCTCTATACAAAAAAAACTCAATAAAATTAAAATATGAGTTTTTTTTAATAATTTTGAATTGAAAAAAAACATAATTATATTTTTTTTTAAATGAACTTAAAAAACAGTATTCACTTTATAAAATTAGATCTTAATAAATTAATGAAATCAGTAACAACGTCTCTAAAATTTATTAACTATTAGCGAGTTTTAATATTTTGTTAAATTAAAGTAAATTTATTTACTGTCAATTTTGTTGTTGTTTTAAATATTACAGTACTTTCATTTATTTTCATGTTTAATAATTAGGATATATATAACTTTTTCACACATATACATATGTATAGATATATTTAGAAATAAAAGTTTCTAAATTAATAAGTATATATAATAGTACAAAAAGTACAAATAAATTAATTGAAATTGTGAACAGTAGATATTCAAGCACTGTCCCACACCCAGGTCTTTAATTACCTTGTATGTTAGTCACCGTTAGTAACAGATTATTATAAATTAAATAAGGAAGGCTTTCATTTTCATAACTCCCCAATTATTCCCTAACCCCATTTGACATTCCAAACCATGAGAAGCACAAAGTCATGGGTAGATAGCCAGATTAAAGTTCTTAACCATAAAAAAACACAATTACCATCCAAGTCAATCGCAATAATTAATCATGGTGCTCTTTTACTTAACGCACAATTAGCCTGTTACGTCTACAACTTCCAATGCATGTTTTGTTTTGTTTTTCAAACCAGTACTCAGCACATATATATATATACTTTATTGAGAAAATTAGAAAATTATGTGATGCAATTAAATAAATTTTTTAAAAGACGGGAAAAAAAAATAAAAAACGAAACTTACCCGTGTATATATCTGCAGGCGGACAATTTGAGGCATCAAACCATACACCGGCTGCAGCAGATCCTGACAACCCGTCAAGCAGCGCGGTGCCTGCTAGCCATGGCCGAGTACTTCCACCGCCTCCGAGCGCTCAGCTCTCTCTGGCTGGCTCGTCCACGCCAGGACCAATAGAATTATTCATCGCTCGCGACCCCACTTAATTTGACATATACACATTAATGTACCAGTGCAAGCCTCTCTAATTTCATCCACCGGCCACATCTTGAATTTCTTTTGCTTCAGAGATCATTTTCACTCCTCATATAATTAATCAGATCATGTATAGAATCAGGCGAAAGAACATATATATACCTCGCTCTTTGAAGTTGACGAGGATTTCTAAGCCAAAAGGAACATAAAGCAGAAACTTTTTTCTCTTCTATTTTCTGGAGGCAATAATATATATCCTAGCAGCTATCTATGACCAAGATTAATGGTACATAATGACTTTGGGGGTCGATATTGAGCTTTGAAAAGAGGGGAAGACGAAGGACAAATTAGGGCGCTTTCATTCTCTGGCTTGTTCTACTGCTAATTATGATGAGAGAGTATATTATGGACAAAATTTATTTGTTTGCTGTTGTGGCCAAGCGGATAATCGAAACGTCTTTCTTTGGCCTTAATGTTGCTGCATGCATGACACTTTGGGTCCATAAATCAAGAATTCACGTGTTAATCCCTCATAGTTTCCACTTAGATTGGGTGTTAATCCTACATTAATTACTTTTTTTCTTACTGATTTTTACCTAATCAGTTCAAATTCAGGTTTTGTGTTTAATGAACACAAAAAGAAATTCCTTTTCGCCATTATTACTAATCCTTAATTAAATATCCTAAACCTTATGGCGGCTTAATTTGTTATGTGCATTATTTTTTAAGAGAGTTTAACCTGTACATAAATAATTAATTTATTATCTAATTGAAAGATGAAACTTCAAAATATTGGGACATAATCCTTCTACTTTGTCCCTGCTTCCATGCTCTTGCACTCCTATTTTTTATAGGTGTTTGAGTTTATGCAAATTTTTCAAACCCACAATTGCACTGGTACCATACAGTAAACGTTTTCATAATTTGAAATTTGTAACTGATCACTTTGCATACAAAATAAAAATTAAATACAATGCATGAATATGGTTTGGTTGCAATTTTGTTGTGATTTTTCACGCCACATATTCTTGAAGAATTAGCACAATTAAACGACAACAAGCAAATGAGATAAACTTCCCTCGCCTGTTGCCACCGGAGACAAAGGCATCTCTTTTTTCAACAGAAACGACTACTTTCTCTCACTCAATCTCATTGTCATTGGACGTGAACTCTCGCTTCCTCCTGTCATTTTCTGTTCTCTTTGTTTTCAATTCAATTAGGGACCTAGGTAGGGGTATAAACGAACAAAATGTTCGATGAACTGTTCGTGAATGGTTCTGCAGGAGTTCGTTTATGTTCATTTATTTAGTTAAATAAACGAATACGAACAGACTTTTATATTTGTTTAGTTAAATGAACGAACATGAACAAAATTATGTTCGTTCATTTATGTTCGTGAACTGTTCGGTTAGTGTTTGTTTATGTTCGTTTATTTACTTGATTGTTTATGTTTGTTTGTTTGTTTATCTATATACTAGTTATACATTTATTATTATATATATTTTATATATCATATATATTTATTATAACCTATTATCATATATGTTTATTATTACTTACCTGCACCCTACACGCCATATTACTACCCCAAATCAGTTTCCCCCTTTGTTCGATTTGGCTATTCCCATTTAGGCCATTTCTGATTTCCCAGACCTAGCTCTTCGCCTCTTTCTCTTGATTTCATTACTCCTATTGGTGCCTCACCGCCAGGCCATCGCACTCGAAGCTCTACTGTGGCAGCATCGGTACACCTTGTGACTAGCTGCCACCCCACTGTATCACTTGCGACTCTTGTCAAGCCTTCTAGCCACTGCCATCAAGTTTTGAGTAGCCACCGTCCTCCTCGCTCCTCCCACGTTTCACTGGCAACTGAGTTTTGTTGCTACCGCACTGGCCATCGTCCTTTTCACTTCACCGCTGGTGAGACTCCCATGTTTATTTACTCGTTTCTTTTAGTAATGTTTTCTTTTTTCTTTTGGTTGTTGTTACTGTTTAGTCCATCTCGATGAGTTCAATTACTACTACTTGAGAATGGCAACTGCCCTTACCCTATCGGGAATGCACATTCTTGTCCATGATTTAAAAAAAAAAAATACCTCTCAAATTTATGTTTGTTTATGTTCTTAAATGTGTTCATTCGTTTGTATTCGTTTAAGCTTGTATAAACGAACAAACATGAACACCTACTAAAACTAAACGAATGAACATGAACAAGGAAAATGTGTTTATTTATTGTTCGTGTTCGTGTCCGTTAAATACTAAATGAACGAACATGAACAGGGCTTGTTCATATTCGTTTGGTTTGTCTAGAGCCCTAGACCTATAGGTCAAGAAATTAGGAACAATTAGGAATTAGCAAATTAGGAATCGAATGACTTGCGACTAGTGAGACCAACTAGGTGTTGTGAAGGTAGTGAGCTGGCTGACTAGGTGAACAGAAATGGGTTGGGTAATGGGCTTAAACTTAATGTATCATTTGGGCATTGGGCTAGGTACTAGGCATGGACTTTTTAAGTAATTGGGTTGCACAGTGCAGTGAGGTTTTTATCAATTTCCCATTTGAAAAATCAATCGTGTGCATATAACTTGGTTCATGATTTCTAAGATTGAACCGGAACTGAAACCGAATAAAATTGGATCATATTTCATTTGATGTTGAACAAATTGATCGATTTTATATGTTGATTGATTTTAATGAACACCCCTAGTTTCTGCTCTACGCTAACTCTTAGGTTTTAAAATGTGATATTCTTAGCTCTTACTCTCACTTTGGGACACTTTGTGTTATCTAGCTTCAAAACGTGCATATGCACACTCTAGTCTCAAGTTCAAAGCACGGTTATTAAAAAAGCGTTTTAAAATGTAAAAACATATATTTTTACGATTTAAGAAACAAAAATCATTTCAAATCGTAGTAGACACATTTAGACCTGTAAAGTCGGATAAAACCTGTAAAGTTTTAACTTTTCAAACTTGGGCTTAAAGCCCAACTACTCCTCGTAAGCAGAGAAGCTAGCTAACCCCTTAACAGGCTGAGTGGTGCTACTTGCATAGTCTCAAACTCTCAATTTCTCCTTTCGTGCATCCATGTAGGACTAGAAAACAATAGCACAAGCAACAACTTCACCACTGCCTCAGCTTGTCTTCACCGTCAGCGGATTATCTCCACTCTCCAGTACTAGAGATTGTACGTGGGCTAGCTGCCTTAGGGGATGGAGTACAGTCGTTGTCGGAGAGTGCTCCAAAGTCGGCAAGGTTCCGAACAAGCATTGGAAGATCATCCACTCCACTCCTGTGAGTCGAACCCAAAGCCAAGCTCTACTCCTCCAAGTCCTCCGTGATCCTTTAGCTTTGCCGATTCTTGTTGTACCCCTTCCGTCGTAGCCAGGGCTCATCCCAGCCAATGTCCAGCGCCTAAGATTTCTGCTTGTAGAGCGAGACCGATGATGGTAGAGATGGGCTGGACGAAACCTTGTGATCTAATTTTTTCCAATTTGAACTATAATGGCTAAACGTAACAAAAGCAATCTAGTTAACGTTTCATTGTCACATAAGCACCTAATGTTATCCAATTTCTAAAAAGACCATCCAAAATATTTTTAAAGCAGAAGTATTTTAATTTTCAGCTTCAATTGAACTGACAACACATTAAATCCTAATTTCTATATTATATGCATATGGTATCACACTTTCTTTATGGTATATATTAGACTATTAGAAAATAAAAAAGTTGTGAAATAGAAGTTTTCAAGGTATTTAGATGGTTATATATTTTTATATTTTTCTAAAATTTTTCTACTAGAGTTTTGCTACTTTAAGTCTTTTACGACTTTAAGACTGTAGAAAAACTAAAATGACTTTAGGTAAAATTCTGACTTTAATAACTTGGTTCTAAGTTCTTCAAAACCTTCACACCTCCAAATCCAATAAGCCACTGGTAAGGTTCAGACTTCAATTGAATATCGAGTTATAGATCTGGGACTTACGTGTATTTATTCTCTGAAACCCACCAAAAAACAGAAAAAGAGAGAGAGAGAGAGACAACAAAACACAAGAAAAAAAAAATAAAAAAAGAAAACAACTTGCAACCTTCTGGGCTCAATTATTCGGCCGAAGCCTAGCCCAGTTCATGATCACGATCCGGCAAAATGGATTTGTCACGGTTTCTATAAAATGTGCTAGGGTTTTCGCACGCCATCCTGCACCGGTTTCAACTGAAGGAAGCCGGAGAGGGAGTTGCAGAGAGCGAAGGAAATGACGGCAAAATCAAAGGCCCAAAGCAAGAGCCGGAACCCTGATCTCATCCGTGGAGTCGGAAAGTACTCGAGATCGAAGATGTACCACAAGAGAGGGCTTTGGGCCATCAAGGCCAAAAACGGCGGCGCCTTCCCTCTCCATATCGCTCAGACCAAGGCGGCGCCTCCCTCCGAAAAGCCCTTGAAATTCTATCCCGCCGACGATGTGAAGAAGCCTCTTCTTAACAAGCGCAAGCCCAAACCCACCAAACTAAGGTTTCTGCTCTTACGTATCTCCGTTATCTCTGAAAGCACTACATTTGGTGTTCCTGCTTTGACGTCTTATTTTTCGTTGGGCTCATATCATATGCAGGGCGAGTATTACACCCGGGACTGTGTTGATTTTGTTAGCCGGAAGATTTATGGGGAAGAGAGTTGTGTTCCTGAAGCAACTTCTCTCTGGGCTGCTTCTCGTGACCGGTCAGCTTCTATTTGTTTTGATTTTCTTTTGTGAGGTTTATTTCTGTTTGCGAACTTGATATGCATTTTGGCGATCATGTTTGAAATTGATGGCCTTATGAAACTGTGATGGAGCAGCTTGTATGTGATTGCTATTTGTACTTTAATCTTGAATTTGTTAATAAAATTCATAGTTGTTTTATTTTCGCCAAATAACTGAGTTATCATTCTTCATTCCAAGTTTGGCCTTAAATAGCTCGTAGGGGCCTCAGAAATGTATGCAATTTGAATGTTTGGAATTTCGTTTTTGTTGTTTCTGTTCATAGCTGTAGATAATGTCAGATAAGGGTTTTTTCTGTGTTGAAATCATTATTTAGGAACTGCATAGAAAGAAGCTTTCTTCATGTGAGATTAATGATAGTGGTAGTAACTTGTATTACTCCTTCCGACCCAAAATGTCTGTGTCCGTTCATATTTTCGTGTCCCAAAATGTTTGTCACATTTACCTATTTATATGACTTCTTCCTTATTTTTTCATTCCCCATAAAGGAGTTCATGTATGTGAAGGTGTTACGAAGTACTACCCCTCCCGTCCCAAAAGGTTTTGCTACATTTAATCTTTTAGGGCAGTCCCAAAACCCTGCAAAACCATTTCCATTTTAAGTAATTTTTTACATTTCATTTACCATTATACCCCTAATTTAACTCATCCCTCTCCCTCACTCCTCGCAACAGACTTGACCTCCATTGCCCATCGCCCCCACCGCCCCTGGTCGCCCATCGGTCCCGGCCGTTCTCGGACCTCCGACGCCCATCGTCCTTACTGCCTTGACCTATGACGCCCGTCGTCCCCGTTGCCCTCGATCTTTCCCTTTGTCGTTAGCCTCGATCTCCTCTTTTCCATTGTCCCCCCCCGACCTCGATCTCTTTTCCCCTCCGGCAAGGTTGCACTGCGAATCAGCGATGGAGGCACGATCGACACGGACGTGCGATTCCACTGCGAATCGATGATTGACAGGAGATTGATGACGGACGTGCGATTGGCTATAGAGTCCGATTCTCAGCGGAAGGGCCGAGATGAAGACGAGATGGGCTGGGTTAAAGCAGGGCAGACGATGCGAACGAGGAAGGAGTGAGGCCGACGCCGGAGCAAGGCAATCGAGGATGGTCAACAAGGCAATCGAGGTGAGACCATCAATGAGGGAGACTATGGGATGACAACAAGGAGCGAGGACGACGAATCAATGCCAGATGGGGAGACAGGGATGGAGGCCAAGGGACAGGGAGATGTAAGGCTGGAGACGGGGCCAGAGACGTAGAGTGGGAGGCTGAGATGGAGGGCCGGTGGCGTCGTCGGAGAAGTGACGGCGCCGGTGGTGGAGCTTGGGACAAATTAACACGAGGAAGAGGAGGGGAGGGTAAAATTGGAAAATGAGTAAAAAACAACATCAGGCCTAAAACTACGTGCAAAAGCAATTGGAGCAAAATTAACAGGACGGAGGGAGTATTAGACTATAAGCGTGCTGCCAACTTGGACTAGATCTCAAGCTTCTGAATTTGTCAAAACTTTCCCGAGATGTGCATTATTAGGCATAGGTTTTACTTTTCATCCAAAATTGGTGTGATCATTTCTGAATTTTCAGAAGGATTCAAGAGTAATTGTTTTATTTGCAAAGGAATTCTAAAAAGCAATATATGACATTTATGTGTCCCAATATTCATAATCTTTACAAAAACCGAAAAGTGAGAAACATTTTGGGACGGAGGGACTTAGGGAGTATTCAATTTGAAAGTTGTTTGTTGTACTTTCTGGGTGCTCCCTTTTCATAGTCTGGTTGAAGCCTAAGCCTTTTCTCTGTTTCTTTAGGGCCATTCAAGATTAATGGTGTTCCATTACGGCGTGTGAGCCAGTCTTATGTTATTGCTACTTCCACTAAGGTTGACATTTCTGGTGTCAATGTTGACAAGTTTGATGACAAATACTTTGCAAAGGAAGTAGAGAAGAAGAAAAAGAAGACTGAGGGTGAATTTTTCGAGGCAGAGAAAGAGGTAAGATGTTTTGGCTATGGAACAGATTTAAATTTCCTTTTTTTGGCTAAGCATTTTCCCTGCACATATTTGACCTTGCTTGGCAGATGTCCATGCTTTTATGCACCTGATTTGTGAATAGTTCCAATCATATAACATGTCGGTGGCTGTTGTACACTTCTTGAGTGTTTGATTTGCTTGAATTATTTCTCACCCTTACATATATTCAAGGAAATCTCATGAATAGGTGTAGAGGAATATCTTTTGAACCACAGCATTGATTTTCAGTTTGGCTGTGGCATATGGCTATTTTTTGGGTTTTGTATTGAGTTGCCCCTGTCCTTAAATAGGAGAAGAAAACTCCCCCAGATGGCAAGAAAGATGACCAGAAAGCTGTTGATGCGAACTTGATAAAGTCCATCGAAGCAGTGCCTGACTTGAGGACTTATTTGGCTGCAAGATTCTCTCTCAGAGCAGGCATGAAACCTCATGAGCTTGCCTTCTAGATGTGTTTCATTATTAGTTAATATTTGTGCGCTACTTTTGAGATTTCTTTTTTACCACATCAGCGATTGTGTTGGATTTTAAAATTATAGCATATAAACTTTGGCTTAGCAGTTAGTAAAAGATAGCCCATTTTGGTCACCATTCCTTAAGGAAGCTAGATCTTTTTGAGGTCCAGTTTTATATCATGCAACTTGGCGTAGCAAATGTTCGTGGTAAGTGAGGATAGCCATAAAGTTCTTTGCTTCTAATCCCACCCATTTTAGCTGACCTTGGAATCTTGAATATGTCACAGCACTGCGGCTGGTTTAGTTGTTTGGTCTGGCCATAAAGGGTGTAGGTCCTTT
>SMDT01003290.1:600000-765933 GCA_005392925.1 Aquilaria sinensis
TGTATCCATCACTTTATTAAATTGTGCAACATACATACTCCTAGAAGTAGACCACACTAAATCCTTCTAAACTCCCCCAGGATATTTACCTTTGAAATTGTTATATGCCTAACATAGAACCTGTGTTCCACATCAAGGAACAACTCTTCCAAAGTCAGAATTAAACCTTGTAATCCAAACAATTAAAGTTGTTAGTATAATTAATTTTTTAGAACATACAAGTGAATTTCCATTTGCCATTTACAATGAATTACCTTCTATCTATCAGATGTAAATGTTCAGTCTCTGCAATTGTCTTTGTTTGGGCCCAATTTTTCAACTAACAATGACAGAAATCACTTTCACAAATCCTGTAAGTCAACTTCAAACCTTGCATATGTTATGGGCCAGATGCAATCATTTGCATCTATTCCCACAGTACAAAGTTACTACCCCCCATACTTCTCTTTAAGAAAACACCTATCTATGCTTATTATAGGCCTACATCCGTCCAAGAAACCTTATTTGCATGCTTCAATACAAACAAAAACTCTTTGGAATACTAAGTTGGCTAGCTACAACTTAAACATTGTCCTGGATTTGTCCTTCTTAGTTCACCACCATAGTCAACTAACTTTAGGAACTTAAACTTTAGGGAAATTTTTGATTTTTCCCTAATAGCCTTCTTTCACAAAAACTTTCCTCACAAACTTCTGCATTTGACAACCTACTTCGTGTCCTCAACTAAACTCATCCCATAAACTAAACCAAAACCCAGATACGAAACGCCAATAAATTGCCTAGATGAAAGAAAAACCCTAGTTCTCTTCCACAAATCATGACAGTTTTGAACTCAAAAGGAATTCCAGAACATTTATCATTACACATCATAAAGAAACCAAACAATATCTTAGAAGTAGATCTGAAAAAAAAAATCTGAAGTAATTAATCTAAAAAAATCAAGCAGAAGAGGTCGAGAACAAGTTTTCCCCACAGAATTCATTCGGCAGTGGACCTAAGAGCAAGTTGCTAGAGAGGTTGAGAGTCTGTTATCCTCTGTTGCATGTTCGTACCATTCGGTAGTGGACCTCCATCGGTCTCCGCCGCATGTTCGTATCATTCTTCCGCTGTCCTCCCCCAATCTCATGCCATTCTTGGTTCTTCTACCACAAATAGTGAGACCTAAACTACAGTGGTTACTTGGACCCCGCGCTAATTCATTCAACAACCTTGCTACGACATTTGACTGGGAAATAGAGAACGGAGACGCGATTCCCAAGTGCAATTTAACAGAGAGAACGGATGTCTAGGAGTGATTCCCAGACACAATTCGGCCGGGAGAACGAAGGTGCGATTGAGGCAAATCTCTTGGATTGTGGTGGAGGGAGAGGCGGAGAGGAGAGGAGGGAGGACAGAGGCGGGCATGCTACGACATGGGTTTGGTTTAGGCAGGAGATGAGTTTAGGTTTTGTTCAAGGTAAATCGTTAGATGTAAAAGTTGGGGGCTAAAGCTTTTATGGAAGAAGGCTACAGTGGCTAAGTCAGATATTTTTTCTTTTCTATGGTAACTGCGATTAACGAAGTCAAGTTTTTTAAAAAGCATTTGAAAAATGAGAGATAAAACTGTAGGTAGGTAGGTTAGAATAAATGTTAGAAAATTCTTGGTAATTTAAAACTAAACCCTGCTTGACTTGACCTCGAACTCTCGACTTTTGCGGTTCGCCACGAGCCGGGCTGTCGGCGTGGGGGGTCGGATTATTCTGCAGCAGAGACCTCCATTACTTCTGTCACTACCGCGTGCTCGCCGCAATAAACGACAGGTTACCGCATCTTGTCTGAGTCTAAACGCATCGTTTGCTCCAAGAACTACAAAACCAGAGTCTAGAGAAATCGTGTTGAGCGGACCCCACCCACCATAACTCTTTTATCTTTTCTTCACTCGATCCTAGTGATCCCCGCCAACTGTTACTGCACGTACAAGCTTTTCAATTTATACTCTCACACGCAAACACACAAATTGACAACTTTACCCCAAAACCTTCGACGGTGACATGACAACGACAACGATTGTCATTATGTTTTACCAAGAAATATTGGTAGGGTAAAATTTAAATTTAGTCCTCTAACTTTAAAGATTATCCTAATATGGTCTATTACGTTAAAAAATGACTATTAAAGTCTCCTAATTTAACTCACATGCCCTATTTTGGTCCCTACCTCAGTTCAGACGTTAATTTGGGCATAAAATGCCTACATGGCACCCCAATTGCCATGTGACATCATATTTTTATGACAAAAAGTGACAAGACTCAAAGAATGAAAATTTAGGGTAAAATTGACAAAGATAAATATTTTTTTAGACTTAAAAGGTGATTAATCCAAATTTCATCATCTTCTCATCTCTTCACCGTCCCCGCCACCATCTCACCGCAGCCAATGCCCACCACCACCTATATCCTCTTCCATGTAAGCCACAGATTTCTTCCCTCCGGTCACCAATTTCTCCCATTCCCCTTCATATCTCTTCAATTTCTTTCCGATTTCTTCCCTTGGTCACCGATTTCCCCCCTTCCCCTTTGTATCTCTTCAATTTCTCTCCTTTCCCCTCTATTCCTCTCCTCGTCCGATTCCTCTTCTTTGTCGCTTGACTCATCTTCATCCTTGCTTGATTCCCCTTTATCATCATTCGATTCCTCTTTTTCGTCGCCAGATCATCTTCTTCATTGTCCAATCTTCTTCTTCGTTGTTTGATTCCTCTTCCGATTCTAATTGCTCTCCATCATCGTTTGAAAGTCTTCCTATTCCTTGTTGCGGAGCTTGATCAATAAGCATGGATGGCAAAACTCACTACTAGGTCTTGATCAAAAAACCATTATGCATGTTGGCTTGGCGAGAAAGAGATTTTGGGTGATGAAGTTGAATCGGCTAGGGCAAGAGAGTGAAATCAAGTTGGTGAGCCTTCTTCTCCCTCTCGATTTCGGGTCGTCGACCTCTGCCTTGCCCAAGAAATTTGGATGCCGCCGCCACTACCGAATCACAGGACCAAATCTACTACCAGAGTCGCGTAGGATGACTTGCTCTGAGTTAATGTATGTTTTAGGTTTTTAGAATTATTTGTTTGTGTCAATTCTACCATGATATCTATTATTCTTCTAGTTTTGCAACTTATTTTCATTAAAAAAAAAATATGCCACATGGCTGTTAGCGTGCCATGTAAGCAAGTTCTGTCTAAACTAACGACTAAACTGACGGTAAGAATTAAAATAGGATAAGCTAGTTAAGTTAAGGGACTTTAATAGTTACTTTTTGAGTTAAGAGACCTCATTAAGATGACTTTTAAAGTTAGGGGACTAAATTTAAATTTTACCCAATATTAGTGCTTCTTCCTCTTCCCTCTTTTTCTTTTCGGAGGATTGGTTTTTATTTTTTTAATTTAGAAAGGAGCAATATTTCTTAATACACACACATACCTCAGAAAATTTAATCATACGTATGAATACACGCACATCAGAAGTTTAGGCATGCACAATTTATTGTAGACTTAAAATCTATTTTCAATTTTATTTAGAATAAATTGTTTAGTTCTCCTTGAATAGATTAAGCAATAGTACGGTTTGATTCTTGTATCATAGTTGATAGAAACACTTTTACTGCATTGTATTTTCTACAAGTGACGGCGGTCAAATTCAGCCCATACTTATAATTTTTCTTTTTTGAGAAGAGGCTCATTCTTATTAGCTTCACAGAAAAAAAGTATTCTTTATTAGCTAACTTAAAAAGAAAAAGAAAAACTGTGAAAAGAACTTCCTCAGTCACAAATACTATTTCACACATTTTCATCTTGGCTGTATAGAAATACTGCAACATTTAATGAAAAATATTGTTTTTGTTTACAAAAAATTAAAAACAAATATCATGAACTAAGGTAATTTAAGTAAGTGTTATATATAAATAACAATGTGTTCGTGTAAAAAAAAAAAAAGAAGAAGAAACTAATGTGTTCATATGAAAAAAGTAAAAATATCTTAAATTATGTATTTATGTGAAAAATCAATTGCATCAATAAATTTAGGATATTAAACTCAACTAGCTATAGTTGATGTAACAAATACTATTTGACTAATTGTCTGATAAAATAAAAGGATTTAAACTTAAACATGTGAGTGGTGCTGGGTAGAGTGGTGATCCTGGGAATAAGTTTCTGGGTCGCCTACTCTATATGAACGAAAATCTCCATGTCTCATTCTTATATTATTTTTACGTCTCTATTTATCTTGTAGTAAATAAAAAAGTTACCAAAAGTCATAGACAATAACTACATCAATTTTTTCTTCAACTTATTGTTTCAAAAGAAAAAGTCTTTAGTTTAGTTACTAAATTTTCTACTTTTTCTTTTGTTTTATTTATTTTAATTATCATAATCCTAACTTTTGCCTGAATACTTCAAAACAAAATGATTAATCAAATGATTTTAAGACTAATAATCTAAAATTAAAAATTTAAATTATGAAGTTTCATCCTTATAAATCATCTTTATACCATCTAAAAAGGAAAAATTAATAAAAAAATTATCCATTAACTATATAAAAAATTACTAAACATTTTAAATTTATTATGAAATAGTTATCAAATAATTTAAACAAAATTTTAAAAATTCATGCCATACAGTTATTTGATAAACCAGCATACAAAAAGCTAGTTTTGAAAGAAACATTTCTTTGTTGAAAACATTTCAGTTGGATCTCTCACTAAATTGATTAGTTAACTTAGAATAATTATATGACATGAATCTCTAAAATTATATTTAAATTATTTAATAATTATTCCATAATAAATTTAAAATGTGTAGTAATTTTTTTATAGTTAATAGACAGTTTAAATTATTAATTTTTTTAAATGGCATAAAGATAATTTAAAGAGATGAAAATTGATAATTTAAAATTTTTAGTCTTAAATCATTTGATTTATCACTTTGTTTTGAAGTGTTTAAGCAAAAGTTAGGCTTTTGATGATTAAAAAAATCAAATAAAAGAAAAGGAAAAACATTTACTAATGTTGTCTATTTCCGTAAATTTCTTAGTAACTACTAGTTAATTAAATAGACATGTAGCAGTGGTATAAGAATGGGACATGAAGGGGACAGAGAGTTTTTGGGACAGAAGAATTTCGTTCACTCTATACAGCCTAGGGAAGCCTATCGCAGTCTTAACAATAACCCCAAACCCTTTACTTTTAACATGAGTAAATTCCATAAATAATCCTTAACCTCTAACTATTGTTTCATTGTAACTCAAAATATTCATCTTACTATTGTTTCATTGTAACTCAAAATATTCATCTTACAAAGAATTTTTATATTATAATTTAAATTATCTAATAATTATTTTATAATAAAATTAATTTATATAATAATATTTTTATAGTTAATAGAAAATTTAAATCATCTTTTTTTCTTTCTGTAAATTGAACTTATTTTATCTAGGAAGAAAAAACTATTAATTTAAATTATCTATTTGCTATAAAAAATATTAAACTATTTAAATTTACTGGAAGACAGTTACTAGATATTTAAATCAAAATTTCAAAAGTTTATGTTATATAGTTATTCTAAGTTAATGAATTTTATCTAGTTAAGAGACAAAAATGAAATAATTTTAATAGGTTTAAAACCAAAATAGAATATTCAAGAGATTAGGAACCAAAATGAAGCGACAATTTAATGTTAGGGACTATTTATACAATTTACTCCTTTTAACATATGTATTTTCTCATGTATAATTTTTTTTCTATATTCTATTTATTGTAAAAAATATTTGAAAAAATGAATCTTATTTTTATTTTTACATTATTATCTGAATTAATTTTATTTAAAAATCAATATTCTATAGGTTGACAATCCATTGAAATTATAATTTTTACAATCCTATTAATTTTTTTATAATTCTTTAATGTTTGATAATAGAAAAAATAAAAAAATTAATAATATCATGAAAATTTATTTTAAAATAGATTATTACATTTACATAATATTAAATTTTAAATAAAATTAGTTTCAAACAAAAAATGATATAAAAAAAGGCATTTTGAATAACTATAATGCATAAATTGCGTGTACCAAAAAATATTGAAAATTATTACCTTGATGGCTTTATACACGGCATGAAAGTTTACTTCATACTGTAATATACCGCATGAAATATCACATATTATCAGTATGCAGTACACAAGTCTTTAAGGATTTTATTTTATTTTTTGTCAAACACGGTGTTGTACTCTGATGTTCACGTACTGATATTTTTTCGATGCTTTTTCAATTTACTGTTGTATAAGTGTAGTGTGCCTGCGGTATATATCTGCATCACGAGTTACGATTTTTTTTTTGTTACATCGATATACCATGCACTTATAAAATGATAAAATATAATTTAGATACATACTTTGACATAAATTATTTTATTTTTTTGTATTTAAATGAAAAAATTAATTGGTCAATTATGTTAACATAATTTAGATTAGGAAATTATATTATATTATATTTTTTTATGTGTTTTTATATAAAAATATTCTCTTTAAAATATATCTTCTTTATATGAGGAAAATTATAATGAAAATAATAAGAAGACATACACAAATGTTAAAAAATTAAATTCGATGTTTTTAATCTCAAGATACTGTTTTTGAATATATTATTTTATAAAAACAATAGCAGTATGAAACGTGGTATATTATATATAGTGCATATAATTTATAGAGTGCGACATATCTAGTGATGGTAGTATCAGAAATTGTCAGTTTATTCCATTAATTAAAAACCTGAGGCATGTTAGTCTATCCAAATGCAATATCATAAATCTTTACATGTTATATAAGTTTATTATTTATCGGAATAGTTAGTTGAGGAAGTCAATACGTCAATGAAACGATACTAGTATCGACATTACCGATTTACCGTCACCAGAAAATAATTCTAAAAATAAGTTTGTGCCGGATGGTTCATTGAACCTAGGAGCATCCAAGTCCCATTCTTCCCGGCTACAGTCTGTCCTTCAAGATTCAATTTTTCTTTCCTGAAATTTCGAAAAGGATTCATCTCCAAATGTGGGGATCCCCAAGGTCATATTGGTAAATACACAGCTCCCTCCGTTATCGTTACGCTCCCTAATGTGGCATCGTGTGACCGGGGCAGCAAGCCGGGCGCTGCTATTGCTGGACACGTACTCCTCCAACATATGCTTAAGAATCTTAAGATCTGGCCTTTGTTTTGGACGGCTACGTGGCGCTCATCTCCACGTCAGCATGTACATTTTCCATATAACGCTCTGCTTCTCCACCGTCTCTCCTTCCCCCAGAGGCCAAGCCAGAGATCACAAATTATACGCAAACTTTTGCCTTAGCTTGTTTCCTATTCTCAGCGTGGGAAAATCCATATCCATAGATGTTCACCAGAAAAAAATGGAATCTCCGGCGAGGTGTGCATGTGTAAATTACGGTGCCCAAGACGTGACGTGCTCGTGTGGTCGCATATTTCGGGGAATTTAGCCTTATCTGAAAACCTAAGCAAAAGCCACCTTATTTTCTAGGCAGAGCTTCCAAGTTATTCCATGATGAGTCCCGCAAATCAGGGGAGGATTAGTATTATAATATAATAAAACTTGGAATAGAGATTCCTTTTTCGTCTTCGAAGTTTCATGAGTCTCTTGAGTATTGATAATTCGCCATTCAATTCTGTCTAATTTCTTATCGGTTTCTGGGTTGGAATTGTTTTTTTTTATTGCTCACCCACGAAGTTGCTGATTGCTGTTTATTCTTGCGTCTGATTTTGTTTCAAATTAACTGGATTTCTCTGTCCTTCAAATTTTGAACCAAGGGCGAAGTGTTGGGACTAGAAGGTTTTTGTAGGGATTTGGTTTTGATTGTGTCAAGTTTGTTGGAGGGACTTCTCTCGGCTCTCTCTAGATTGAAAGAAAGAAGTTGATTTAGTTGGAGATTGATAAGAATTGATTCGATAATTTTGGGAGATCGGAGGAAGGAATTGATTCAATAATTTTGGGAGATCGGAGGCACTGAGTTCTTTTGCTTTGGCCATGCATTTTCATGTGAAGAGTCAAGTTCAACCGGTGGACTCTCATGCCCTGAACGAGCACACTCTGTTGGAGCCCGTGAAGCCGCCGGTGGTGAAATCACGGCTTAAGAGGCTCTTCGAGATACAATTCCCTTTAGTTCTGAGAAATTCCACTGCCGAGAAGTCTGCGGTTTCCGAGGATCTCTATTCCGGCAAAGACGCGTCAGGCCAATTTGAGCCCAACTCCGTTTGCTTGGCGAACATGGTGCGGAACTTCATCGAGGGCGGGAATGAGAAGCACCAATCCGGACGCCATACCTGCAATTGCTTCAATTCGAACAACAAAACCAACAGCATTGAAACGTCCGAAGACGATTTCGATTCGTTCCACGACTCCAGTATCATCTCTCCAGGTGAAATGTGCGACATTCTGAGGGTAATTTGTCAATAAAATTAATTTTTTTTTTTTACTTTTTCTTTTAATGTTTTTGAGGACAAAAATTGATTCTTTTCTTGGGCTCAAAGGGTTTGGTGCCTTGCTCAAGCGTGAAGGAAAGAAATCTACTGGCTGATACGGCGAGGATAGTGGAGAAGAACAAGGCCTGTAAGCGTAAAGACGAAGGTTGCAGGAAAATTATAATTGAGGGTTTGTTGGCACTGGGCTATGACGCTTCCATCTGCAAGTCTCGCTGGGAAAAGTCCGCCGTTTATCCCGCCGGTATTCTCGTCTACGACACTCTGTTTTGTTCAGTTCCCAATCTCTGTTGTCTGATTCTGCAACAGCGGGTAAAAATACCAAAGTTGTGGATACAAATTGGTGTTAATTTAGGAATGTTTAATTTGATTTGCAGGTGAATATGAATACGTAGATGTGAAATTGGAAGGTGAGAGGTTGTTGATCGACGTTGATTTCAGATCAGAATTCGAAATCGCTCGACCGACCAAGTCCTACAAATCGATGCTTCAATTGCTTCCGTTCATATTCGTGGGCAAAGCTGATCGTCTTGAGAAGATAATTGGGCTTGTGTCGGAGGCGGCAAAGCAGAGCCTGAAGAAGAAAGGCATGCATGTGCCGCCATGGCGGAAAGCTGAGTACGTGAAGGCAAAGTGGCTGTCTCCCTGCACCCGCACCGGAGAACTTAACTGTGAAGAGGGAAAGTGCGTGGAGGATTGTGTTGGGTTTGGTCTGTTACCGGAGGAGAAAACGACGGCGTCTGCGGTGAAAGAATGGAAGCCGCCCGAGATAAAGTCGAGGAGCTTGAAGATGGGCACTAAAGTGGTTGCTGGACTGGCTTCGGTGATTGAACAATGACTTGGAAAATGTTAGGGATTTGTTTGCTCTTTTGAATTTAGTCTGAGGGTTTTATAGTATGTTTTTCTCTCTCTGTTTTTTTTTTTATGTTTTTGGCATTTACCCTGGGTTTTTAACTGGGTTGTGCACTTGTACCTTCTGCTTTACCCAACGCCCGTCCGGTCTGCGACTGCGGCACGTAACCTTCGAATCCCCTTGTGGTTTTTTATGCAAAGGGTCGATCTGATTCTGATTTTACTTACTGCTAATGCGAATAAAGGAGGTATCATCTATCATGTACGTTTTGTAATGATATTTGTTTATGTTAGTATTTTATTTTCTAATGTCGCTTTGTGTTCTTATACATCCGATATTTATATTTTAGATTATTAAGATAGTAATATCTAAAATCATAAATTGTGACAAGTCTCAAATTAACTTTTGTCAATAATATTTTGGATTGGGATTAAATGTGTCATTTTCACTAATGTTTCACAATTGTCCATTCATGTTTTATAAGTGGCTCAAATTTAGAATTTTAAGATAATAGTGTAACTTTTAAAATTTTTGAAGGAATTTAGTTAATTAGTCAATCTATTTAATGTGAATGCAAAAAGTAAGGATTCTAGTCTACCTTGCTACTAGTGACCTTTCTCCAATTTTCAATCCCACACCTCATTGGCTTTTCCAATCTCTGCTCCTGAAATTTGAGAGCAAGATAAAAGGCTAAAATTAAAAAATCATGGAAGAAAAATTGATGGCCGTTTATGGGTTTGAGACTTTCAACCAAGAGCACATGGTTTTCGAATAGGCTTTTATCTTTAGTTCTTGTTTGGTGATTCCCTTTGCTACATCTTGTGTTCGGGTGTTGCTACTCTTTATTCACCAGGCCAGACTTTTGAGAGCAGATATGGATAAATCTGATAAAGATGTAGAGCAGCCTTTAGGGTCAAGACTTGAGCACATTGCAAAAAATCCCAGGACTGTCTGAACTTGTCATGGTTCCCCAATGAAAGACTTTCATTAGAAGACTCAATTAAATTTGGAGCACCAGTTATCAACAAGAAAAATAGGTAAATTAATTGAGTTTCTCATATGACAGGTCGAGTGACTTGATCGAGAAGTTTGTTGGTAGACACAGAGTCAAAACAATAGTAGCAGGCGAAATGGATCTTGCTTTTTCCCTTCACAATGAATAAACAAATGGACAAATGACTCAAAGTCCTCAAATTTGTTAAAAGTTACCTTATCACCGTAGGTTTTTTTTTTTTAAAAAAAACTATTTCCCCCCTTTTATTGTTAGTTTTCTAACGTCAGTAAGTAATTTGAGACAGTTTTGGGACATTGGTGGGAATTTGAAACAACAAAAAAAAACTTTAATATCAAATCAGTTCAAAAAAAAAAAACTTTAATATCAAATCAGTTCCAATGCAAAACATTAGTAGCAAATTTGAGACTTTTACTGGGAAAGTATAAATCATTTGTTGTTTGAAACTAAGTATTTCTAATGGGAGAAGTATAATTTACCTCTTGGTTTTTATCCATAATTATACTTTACATCCTCCTATTTCAGAAATTTCTTAAAAGATTTTTGAGATTTTAGAAATCTTACACTTACCTAGGGGTAAGCAAAATTTCAGTTATATCTGAAATAACCGACTAACAAATTTTTTTTTCAGTTTTCGGTTATTGATTTTACAAATAATTTCAGTTTTCCGTTATAACTGAAAACCGATATAGAAATTCGCTTCGGTTTTCGGTTTGCCCCAACTATAATTTGGTTAACCGAAATAACTGAATTTTTATTTTACTAGTATTTATATTTGAGATTTAGAAATGATTATATGTGTGATAGATGTTTGTTATGTGTGTGTATGTAATGTTCGGATTTGGAATGAATTATAGATACTTGTCATGTGATTAGAATGTGTATTTAAATTGAAATATGTGATGGATGTTTAAAGTTTAGAAAATATATGTGTATAATTTGGTTGTTTCGAATGAAAACCGAATAACCAATTTTTTTTTTGGTTTTTTTGATTTTCAATTTTTTCAGGTTTCTCCTATAATTCGGTCTATTGGCTATTAGTATATAGAACTGAAAACCGAATAAATTTGGTTATTCGGTTTCAGTTAAAACCGAAATACCCGAATAAGCACCCCCACACTTACCCTCTTTGTCTATTTTGGAGGTTAAAATCAATTGATTAGTTACGCGCTGAGACCTCAATATTAAGATATTTTGTTTTAGTATTCTCCTTAGCATATAAAATTTATAATTACTTATGTTTTTTGAATGACATAATATAAATACTTATGTATATTGCTCTTTTTTACTTACCCTATTATTTGTTCTTTATAATTTAGTTTTTATTTACTTTTCATTGTCTGTACATACATTCTTTTTTATATTTTAAATTTTGATCACCGTTAATTACTATGTCATTTTGGTTTTAAAAATTATTTCATTTTCTATCTCTCTCACTTTTTTCAAAACTAGCTTGTTATGTTAATTATTAAAACATAAAGCAAAGAAACGATAATGCTTGTTTTTATAATAATATGAAACTTTAAAATGCAATTTGTTTAAGTTAATCGAACATTTGGTCATTTTGATGCACTACTGAAAAAACTGATTTTGCCAACTATCCTGCATTGGAAATTACAAGATTTCCAACTTACAGCCATTGATAAAGAAAGTTAATAAACTATGCGTTAGAAGTCATTACACCAATGGTCTAGACTACAACAATTAGAATCATCCAACTGTTAGCATGTGGTAATTGTAGTCATTGGTATTTCCAATGGTTTTCAGAATAACAACGATCTAAATTTTATCAACAGTTTAAGCGGTTAGTAATTTACCAACAATTTGAGCAATTGGTAACTTATCCAATGAATTGAGTAGTTGGAAAATTTGCTAGCACTAAACAAAAAAAGCACCTAAACAAAAAGACCAACAAAAAACCTAGAAACCAAAAAAGCTTAGATTCAAAATTTCAAAACCTAATTTAACAAAACTACTTTGGGATTTTGAAGAAATGTCTTTAAAATAATTTAAGAGGAGAACAAGACAATCAAAACAATGTAAACAAACCAATTTTTGAAGAAAAAAAATTAACCGGAAACTCTAAATCCTAATATATGAAAAACAGTTAATTTTTTGAAGAAGCAACTTTAGAGAAAATTAAAGAGGAGTGAACAAGAAAACTAACCATGTAAATGAAAAAAAATCTGGAATTTTTTTTTTCAATTGGCTACGCTGTTGCCGTAAAATTCATCATCATGACAACAATGCCACACTTCTTGAGATTCTGGTGAGACTCATTAAAGTGAAACAGATGCAAGAGGAGAACAAGAGATAGAGAGAGAGAAAGAGAGAAAAAGAGAAGAGTAATAATTGAAAATAAACAAAATGGGTGAAGAGGGACGTTTTATACTAAAGATATGAAGGCAAATTCCACTTTAGTCCTTCAATATCTATAAATGTTTCAAATTGATTAATTTCAAATTTGTGACGGTTTTGGCTGTTAGAAAATTATTAATAGTTTAAGCAATTTATGATAAGTGCATAATGCCATGGTCAAAGTTGTTGACTTTTTCGCAACTTTGACCGTCAATTTCTATCTTGTCTTCCCATCTTCTTGGTTTTTCTTGCTTAGCTTCCTTTTCCTGTAGGTTGGAGTGCATTGTGGATGCGTTGGAATGAAGCGAAATCAAGTAGAGCAAAAGTTGGGCGTGTACAGGTCAAAGCTGGAGAAAAATATGTTGTTGCCACTTTTTCACCACTTTGGCGACGAGTCGCCGCCAATTCGATGCAGTGGAGATGCGTCCTCTGTTTTGGTGACGTGTTGGCCCAATTTTCAGATCTTGGTGATGCCCCACTTCATTCCTCAATCCAAGTTCTTCATTGCCCAGGGGATTTTATCCCTTAAGTTAGGTGGAGCATAAGACAAGGTTTTACAAGGGTTTTAGGGACCAACTTCTCCAAGAAGGGTTGCCTAACCATACTCGTATTTTCTTTATCTCTTGAAGTTATCGTTGGGAGCTTGAGCTTGAAGCTTTGTTGAAGGTGCCAAGGGGGAGCTTGGAGGCTAAGGAGACTTAAGCTTCTGGGGGTTTCTTTTGGTTCTTTCTTCCTTTTTTCTCTATTGTATTCCTTCATGGTTTACTTGAACTCTAGTATGATGTTTGTTATTAGTTTGGACATGAAGTAGATTTTTATGTCTCTCTAGAATGAAACTCTTGACACTTGTTATCTAATATTTATTTGAGGTTTTTCATGGGTATTTATTTTCTTGTGTTGCTTATTTTTGTGTTTAATGATTGTGTGTTGATTGGTCAGTTCACATAAATTACAATCTCATTCTTTTCTTGAGGCAGAAAGAATGGAGATGGAAATAAAGGGTAGAGCATGATGGGTCTTGTGGAGTAGAGGTAATTCATGAACCTATCAGGTGATTGAAATGAGGTTAGGTTTTAATCCATTTTAAATTAATTTATGAGCTTGAGAAATGCCATAGTGATTGGTGAGCAAAACTTGGTCATGAGAAAGAAAGTTTTGATGTTTGAATCCTTTCACCACATATGAAGTTAAAACCCTTGAAACTTCATTTGACTTAGGTAGCAAGTAAAAGAGTTGGATCTTAGGGAGATAACCTTCACAATTTAGTTGCTTCCTTTGTAGTTGAATTAACTAGTTTGAGTTAGCTTAGTCCCCTTTTCAGTACTTCATTTTCATTTGTGATATTTGCATTCATTAAGTACTTAGAATTCACTTAGCTTGGATTAAAGTTTAGCATTAATCTCTTTTTAGCTCAACCATGTTAGTGGGTAGCTAGAACTTGACTTAGGTAGAATCTTTCCTATCTCTTGGGATGACCTCGTATTCACCATTTGCACACAATAACACTGCACACTTATGAGTGAATAGGGGTTACAAATTTAAAAATCATGTGTTCACAACAAATTGATAACTACCAACTATTTGGCAGTTGGTAAACCGAGCAATTGGAAAATGTCTTTATTTTAGTAATGATGTAATTATAGTTTTATATATTATTGATTGATTTATTGTTTTTCAGAAACTCTCATTTAGAAAATTTTTTCTTCATTTTCTTAACTAAAAAGTCACTAGTACTTTGCAGCAATAGTGACAATTAGAAGATGGAATACAACAAAGGACAATGTCATTCATCAATAGCACCACCTCTTAATTAAGGATAATGATAGATAGACTTTCCAAAGGAATGTAACTGTGAATGGTAGAGATTGTAACTTAAAATAAAATAATCTTTTTATGGCCTGTTTGCCTAATATAAAAAAAAATACGCTAAAGAATTATGACCGAAAATCAATCAAGCACCTTAGAAACTGATAAGGAATCAATAAATATTTTGTTAAACAAGACTTTTTTACAAAAAAATTAATTAGTGAATAAGTATGTGAAACTAAAATTATGAAAACATGAATAATTAAAATGAAATTGATTTTGAAGTTTTCATATTATTGGAAATATAAGCCTCATCATAATTTCTTTGATTTTAGATTTATTAGTTATCATAATAAGTTTCCTAAAAAAAACGAGAAGGATACTTGCAAAGCTTCTAAATATCAAAATAAATACAATCAATTTTTGAAACAAAAATGGTATTTTTAATAAGAGGTATTTAAAAATTTGAAAATATAAAGATAAAAAATATATACAAACAATGTAAAGTAAATAAAAACTGAATTATAAGAATAAAATAATTGGGGATGGTAAGGATGTGTGCGTGTGTGTGTGTATCATATTATATGATTTGAAAAACACAAGAAATGAAATAATTTATATGTTAAGCAGAAAACGTAAATAAGAATAAAAAGTTAGGGTCTGAAAGTATAGTTAATCTATTAATTTTAATCTCTAAAAAAGATAGAAGAGGATTAAGTGTAGGTTTTTAAAAATTTTAAAAAACTTTTAAAATATTTCTGAAATAAAAAGGACAAAGTGTAGTTTTGTGTAAATGTAAGGGGCAAATTGAATTGTGACCTCCTCACTTGTAAGATAGTCTGAGTGTCAGATTCCCATTTGTAATCGGTCTGCAAAATCTTCTCATCCTGTGGCCATGCTTCCCCGGAAACTTTTGTGGTAAACAAGATCGATTGAGATGGATGTTGACGCTGGGAATGGGATATGAATGTGATGAAGCATGAACAAAAGTAAGCTCCCGTTAGATGTCCAAAGTCATTTTGCGAAGGCATAGCAACTCTTCAACTGCAAGATTCGTATTTTACAGGTAAGTGGTCATTTTCGTTATTGAAAAATTGGAGTAAATTTCATGAATGCTCTCTTACCTTTAGTCATTATTTTTTTTAGCCCTAAATTTATTAAAATTTTTTATTTTAATCCTAAATCTATTGAAAATGTTTCATTTTGGTCCTAAGTTGATGAAATTTGTTAACTTAAAGTATTTGTCTGATAATAACTTTTTAAATAATAATTTAAAATATTTGGTAACTGTTTTACAATAAATTAAATTTGTATAATAATTTTTGTTATAGTTAATGAAAAATTTAAATCACATCTTTTTTTTTCCTATCTGTAAAGTGAATTTATTTCATTCAGAAACTATTAATTTAAAATTATCTATTTACTATAAAAACACATTAAACTGTTTAAATTTACTGTAAAATAGTTACTGAATATTTAAATTTAAATTTTAAAAGTTTTTGTTAGATAATTATTCTAAGTTAATAAATTTCATATGGTAAGAAACCAAAATGAAACAATTTCAATAGGTTTTAGACTAAAATAGAATATTCAACAAGTTAGGGAGTAAAAGGACACAATGACAAAAAGTTAGAAACCACTTATGCAATTTACTCACAAAAACTGAGAATGACGCTAGTTTTTTTCTTGGGATTCTTTCCTGGTTGTTAGAAGCAGCGTTCATCAGAGATCTTGTGCGTATACTCCTGGAATAGCTGATAGGAAAAATAGATACTTAACTTATTGGAAACCGTTAGAGCTTATAAGTTTTCCTATTAAGTTTTGTTTACGGGGGATATGCATGGTTCAGTTGTTAGTGGGATTTTTTGCACCATGGTTTTTTTTTTTTTGTAATACTAGTTGTTGTTGCTCTATTATTTTCCTTGTCTAAATTGTACCATCTATTCCAGAGCTATATCATGCATGCAAATCTGAACTAACGAAGTGGCAAAAGTAGTACTAAACCAACAAGTTGTTGTAAATTTGAGCATCTGTCTGCAAATTTCTATTAGTCATTAAGGGAAACCTAGTATGGTAAAATACACAGCATTAACATCAGTATCTAAGATAATGGTCAAATGACTATATTGTATTGTCCAGCTCCAAACTATACCCATTGTTGCAAACCTATACGATGAATGTACGTATATCATTTATGCTGCCACATTAGACTTCCGTCAAAGACATACGGAGGGTTGTAGATAGAAATATATTTTTGCAAAAAAATATTAGTTTAGTGTTACTTTTCCACGTTATTTAGTTTAGGAATAGAGTTCTAACAATCGCCATAGTTTAGAGATAAATAATTCCAGATAGACGCTTTCAAAATTATTTTTCTTGATCAGTGCTTTCAAACTTATTAATTGGATCAGTATTTAAAGTTTCTGGCCAATAGATCAATTGTTTTAGAAGTTATTTCTAACGCATTCTGCGAGTATCTCTCGTTATCTTACACGTTCTGCTACCACCTGAGCATGTAACTAGCGAAACAGCCGGCACGGTGCTGCAGATGTTGAAGGGTACAACAGGGTATATATATAGTCTACAAATATAGTGTTTAAATGAGGATATAAACATCAAAGAGAAAAACGAATACTAATGGCATTAGACCAGTACGAAAATTCTTCGTGCACTTACCACCCCAAACTTTCTCTCTTTTCCTAACACCACCGCTTAGCTGGCCATAAATGCCAATATAGATAGAATGGTCGCACAAAGTTTTTGCTACCAAAGAAAATTTTTCGTTTGAGTTGTTCGGCTCAGAGTTAGGGTTTGCGAAGCTCATTTAAATTCTTAACAAATTTATCAAATCTTTGCTGCACGTTTTTAGCGAGAATATATATTAGGCAGGAAAAGAAAAAGAAAATTTTTATCATGTTATTAAATTTTTATGAAAAAATTTCCTTCCTCATACCTAAAAAAGAAAAATTTAATAAAAAATAACATCATAAAACTTTTACTTTCAATAGCATATTACATCTATATAATATCAGCTTTCATATAAAATTAATTACAAGTAAAAAAATATATTAAAATAAAAATAAATCACTTTACATTTAATTGACTTAAATTAAAATAATGAATCATTATTAATAATACCTATAGGTAGAGCAACAACTGCTTTTGTTCATGGCACCTCCATTTAGACGGAAATCTTTAAACATCATAATATTAAAATTATTCAATTATGTCATTAATTAAGTGATCATAAAATGCATTAATTCGTATTGCTTCTGTTACTTTGTGTTGTTTTGTTTTCGGCTCATGTTGACATTATATATTATTTTATCCTAATAATTACATGAACGAAAGCAATTGCTTATACTATCAATAAACATGCGCATTTTTAATGTAGGAGGACACAATTACATGAAGGCAAGCAATCTATGGACAATGACAATAATTTACCAACTTATAACACGCCACCCGTCGGCCGTCACAACTACAACAACATCCACGTAACCGCAAGCATCTTCAAGATCAACAACGCCAAAAGAGAGAAGGGCAAAGGACGAAAACGCTCATTTTCCAGGGCATGAAGATCCACGTGGCACACCCACAACAACCACTACCACTTTCATATATACTAGAAATGTGATCCGCACTATGCAGCGGGGAGAGCGGCTTATTTGGTATTAAAAGAAGGTGTTGGTTTCGAATTTACTTATGAGACAACGGTATTGATAAAAATGTCCATTTTTTATTTATATTATATAGTACAGTAGTACATGTCTCTGTACTTTATAACATGAACTAAGTACTTTTTGTTTTACAGGGAGTACACTTGTATTGATGTAGTTGGGGCAGTTGTTTTCCTTTTTGTTGTGCTTCAGTCATGCGTGGTGATGTAAGGGGGATTTTTTCTTCTCCCATTCCACTTGTTTTGTTTGGTATTCGGAATTCCTAGTTGCATTAAGTAAGGGAATGCAAATTTAGTATCTGCTGATGCGGCTAATGTATTGTATTATGTTAGGGACTTGTAGGAGCTTGTACCTTACAATTTTCGCCTGACGTGCCTATGCGTTAATTCGATTTGCTGCTAATCTGTAGATGATGTGTCTGATGCTTCTAATATTATTCTGTCCTAACAAAGGTAGATATATATTAGAGTTCATTTGTTGTAGGTAGCAAATATGTTAGAGTTGATAGTAAGGAGATGTTCAAACAAAGCATATCAGTTCCCAGTGTGCACTGCATACATTGAAACAAGAGATGAATATCCAAGGCAGGGGGATCCATTCGGGAAGCAGAAAACCCGCTAGCTGGGGGAACAGTTATTTCATTTGTTTTGAGATGTTTTGTTAGATTGGTATCCTTCCTGGCTCTTCCTACAATTGCATGCCGAGATCGACAAAACTTAAGCAGCAAGTATCGATCTTAATGGTGAGAAGCAGCAGTACATTCTTCCATCAATTTGACCTAGCAGAAATGTATTGTCAATGGCCGAAACATATATGTCGGGCAATACTACAGGAAAATGTGCGTCGCTGTGAAAGTACAAAGCACAGTGGGAGAATAGGGACATGGACAGGACAACAGAGATAGAACACAAAAGCGTTTATATTCCAAGAAATTGTCTAAAAAAAATGCATTACAGGAAGTCATTTTTGTGGGAAATAGTAATATACATAGAGGGCTCATAAGTAAATGGAAGTTGTTACAACAATTGTGCCAACGCATATAGGCAGCTCAAATTTGATTTTCACTGCAAGAGGAAGCACAATCTAATCGGCGTTCCCTTATTAATTCTTCTTATAATCGAAGCATTTCTACACGAAGTTGGTTTTCGAAGTTAGCGTCGCTTCGCTCTTGCTCTAACTTAATGAGATGTTGTTGCAGATCGTCCAACTCTTTGCATGTCAAAGCAAGGTTTCGGCAGATATGGTCATATAACTGGCGCCAAACAATTGTTGTTGTTGCAGCCAAAGTGAAGTAAGCGGACACCAAGCAATTTGGTTATTTTTTTTATCGTAAGGCAAACATCTTCTTCCTTTGCACGGTGGACATTCAACTTCAAATAGCCAAATAGAATGAGAGGAATCAAATTTTGTGAGACAGAATGCATATGAACACGGACGGAGGTGGGAAAAAAATCATCAATTGGGCTTCTATTACGTAAAAAGGTATGGGGAATGATAACTTTGCACATAATTCAGACAAAATTGTTTTCGGTGATAAACAAACCAACTCCATTTTGCAGAAGCAAGTAATTATGACAGTAAGGCGTAATCAAGCTTCTCCACTAACAGCCGAAGAAGGAAATAACTGAGAAAAGGAACACGGAGGAGGAGACAATGATTGGAGCTGTAATGAGCCAACACACAGTCAAGCCAAGCAAACCATACTGCTAGGGAATTAAAGTGAGCAGTATAACAAAGCATGAGAACCAACAACAGAGAAATGAAAATGGGATTGAGCAGGAATCGGCAGCAGGCAGAAGTCAGAGAACGCAGGCAGAGACGCAGAGCAACATACCCTGAATTTAATTACAATGATAGAGGACACTACAGGGACAAAGAGACCAGTGTGAGAGAGGCTTGAAAGGAACAAATTAGGTATATAAGCAACCAAAATCGGGCGAACAAACCTCTTCCACAGTAACTGGTTCGGGTAGATAGTCAGGCTAGTAAACGACTTATCCTAAACATAACGAAGCAATAATCAGGCACAGAAACAGAAATTGAATATAAGATCAGTAATAATGGAATGAAGAATAAAAAGAGAACAAATAAATTGCATAAGAAATAACTAGTAGAGGCGGGGGACAATAATTGACAAAGGGGAACGCGAAGAGAATAGGTAAGCAAATAAAGCGAGCAAAGCAGCTGTGTTGGTTCTCCGTGGAAGCAGGGGAACCCATATAAATACTAATAATCTCCAGGCGGTGACAGAAGCCAGCAAGCAGACGATGAGATCCCCTCCTCCATGCAAGTTATTTGATCCAGGCACGTATCAATTGAAAGGTTCTACAGGAGACAGGTGGCATTCAGCATGAAGAAGAAGTTGGCAGATAGAGGGGAACGGTAATTAGCAATTGTTAATAATGAATAAACCTGCGAGAAATTGATGACAGGAAGAAATCGGGTGTGGAGATTAAAGTGAATCTTAGATAATCTGATATATTTTTTATTAGATAGAGGACAAAATTATTAGTATTTACTGATATATAATTCACGAAACGTGGCACCAGCAGGTACTCCCTGAGCATGAAGGCAAATGGCAGTGGGGAATAGCGCTTCATGCTTCAATTGTAGCCGCCAGCAAGTTAGTATCTACATTACAAAAGATATCAAAGTTGGAAGATCAAAAATAGCAGTAAACCATTTGGAAAATGCGATGTGTCAACAGTAGACATGCATTTTCCACTTTAGTGGTGGTGGTACTCCCGGAACATGAAGGCAAGTAGCAGTGGGGAATATACGCTTCATGCTTCAAATTTAGCCTCTAGCAAGTTAGCATCTACATTGCAAAAGACATCAGAGCTGTAGGAGCAAAAACCGCATTAAACCATTTGGAAAATACCAAGTGTCACCACCAGACATGCCTCTTCCGCTTTAGTATATATATAGATTATAGATATGTCCTGCTGCTGGTTTTTGTGAGTTTATTTCTAGTCCCTTAGATTGTTGGTATCTAGTTCACCACTTTTGTACTATTCCTTTTCAAAAAACAAAAATAATAAAGAAAAGGAAGAAATGACAAAAATATCACTAATATTAGGTTGATGAAGTGATTTTGCCAATATTTTTTAATAGAAAATTGCCACCAATATTATGTGTTAGGAGCAATTTTGCTACTAACCCATGACCATAAAATTGCTTGTGTGGTGAACGTAAAAAATAGATAAAATGCAAGTTTTCTTTACTTGAAATACTAGTCATTAGATTTCTAAATATATTATTTTTACCATAATTTTCACCATTTTATTCTCTTCCTCGAAATTAAGGTTGTTGTCTCTAAGTTTTCTGGGATTTATGGGGTTAAGAATCAATCAGGAAGTTGATGGGATTGATGCTGCTTCTTCAAGTAGAAGGGTTTCAAATATAAGGTTGAGGAAGATAAGAAGTACGGTGATAGCGGAGGTAGCGATCACTGACATCAGGAAGAAGATGAGGCCTGCGATGAGCGACTATTGTGAAGACAAGAGTTTAATAATTTATAACCCTTTATTACTTGCAAGTGTACGATTAATTTTGTTGTGTGAAGAGATGAAGAAGGGTATCATCGCAAAGGATAATGTGATTTTATCAAGGAATAAATATTAGTTATCTAAACTATTTGACCACTAAAGTAAAAGCGACAAGTAAAACCTAAGACCAAATGGGTGAACAAGTGATTAAGGAGTGAGGAGAAGGACAAATGAACCCACTAATTACCTAGTTAACTCAAAGGTGGAAAGCTAAACTAAGAACACGAGTTATTAAAAGAGATTGAACTAAAGTGGTTAAAGAAGGAAAGGTCATCTCCCTAAGAATCCACCATATTACTTGCTACCCAAGTCGTTGAACCCCTAGGATATTTACTCCCTTATGTGGTGTGGGAGTCTAAAGTCCAAAAACTCACTTTTTCAAGCTAAGTCCTTGCTTACCTAGAACCAAACAAGGCATTTCTCAAGCTTTTGCTTTAATTCAAGGTTGTGTAGTCCATAACCCCATTTTAATTACCTAATGAAACACTATAGGTTATCTCTAACCTACAATACCCATTACACTATATTTCTCTCTTTTATCCCCTATTCTTTCTCTCTAAAAAACTAAGTGAAATTTATGAGTGTGTGGAGTGCCCAATCAATCACACAAGCATTAAGCACAAGAATGGGTGACATAAAGAGATCAACAAAAAATCCATTAGATAACAAGTAATAAAAGTTTCATCATAGAGAAAAATGCAAATCCATTCTTTCTTCCAACATTAAACCCATAAACAAATAATCTATAAAAAAAATCCACTAAATAAGAAGAGGAAAAGATGAAACCTAAGATGGATCCTAGTGGCCTAAGTCTCCCTGGCTCATAGTCTCCTTGTTTAAGCTTCAAACATTCTCTAATGGTGGTTCTCCAAAAAAAGAGATGAAAAGAAGAGTGTGCAAATGTTGATGATGAGCTCCTCATTTCCTCTTGCTATTTATACCCAAGGGGTTTTTTTTCCTTAACCTTTCTTGGCTCCTAAACCCTAAACGGATAGAAATCCCTATTCCAAGGACAGCTCATTAGGTGAGAAGAAGCGAGAGACCATCAAAATGCGAGGTTCGGGAGAAATAGGGGTGTGGGTGGCGACGCCTTGCAAATAGGTCAAGTTTCTGGCAACGCGTCGTCAAATGGCCAAAATTGACAGTGTGTTCACAAATCTGGTGACACGTCACCGGCGCTTATTTCTTCAACTTTAATTTGCAAGCCCAAATTTCATCTCGCTTAATCCCGCTCCAAACCATTACATTCGCTATGCAATCCAATCCACATGAAACCAAGCAAAACAAGAAATTACTAAGAAAGAGTGGAAGAAATGCAAGCAAATGACGGTCAAAGTTGCCGAAAAGTAAACATTTTTTACCGTTAAATTATGCACTTAACAATGACTGAATCTAATAGGGCATGACCTGGATTTGTGTAGGGATGTCTTTGGCCTAGTCAAAATCATAACTATTAGAGAAGATGATAAAAATAAAAGATTAACAAAGTTGGGTACCTATGATCAAAGGGCCGATTTTTAGGAGGCTAGTTTAGGAGTTTTCTCAGTTTGCTAGTTGCTGATGTGATGTTAACATGTTGTCAAAGTTTCATGAAATATTCTCATTTTAGATGGATTGTTCTTACTATTAGACACTCGGTGGCTACTTTGCTATTTTCTTCACAACTTAAGTAGTAAAATTGCTCTAACAAGTTGTATTAGTGGCAAAAATTGTATAAAAAAATAATGGTAAAATAAAAAATTTGATCAAACATTAATGACAACTTTACTTTATACTATTTGTTTCTGTTTAGTTAGAGCGTCTCCAACAGCTTCCTTATAATTTCTAAAAAAAGAGAACCAAAAATTAAAATCTCTATAATTTATTTATTCTAACTTAAACAGCTTCTCTATTTTTACAGAATCTTACATTTATTATAAATTAATTAAATATTTTGAATTTAAAAAAAAAATCAAATTAATGGCTACTTTAGTTACTAAAATACTAAAATATTCTATATTTAAAATAATAATATTGATGACATGTGAAAAAATTTAGAAAGTAGATGAGAAAAATAGCCAAAAAGTAAATTGAGAAGAGAGATGAGGGAGAACAATAAATTTTAAAGTTTCTAGAGATATAGAGAATTGATTCTTCTCTTTTATCCCATTTCTTATTGTAGAGAATAAAATGAGGTGGCTGTTGGAGTAAAAAAGTGCTCAAGATTTTTCAAAATAGAGAAAATCTATAAAATGGAGAAATAAACACTTTATATACCTACCAGTTTGAGGCCCGCACAATATCTCAAAAAATCTACCTCGTTATAATTTGGGGCGTGTGCAATATCTCAGAAATTGCAAGAACAGATACTTTTTTTTTTGCAATGGGTAAAAATATTATTTTTATTAAACAATTCTTTTACAGAGTAACTAAATTTTGTCAAAAATATCAAATTTACAATTGTTGTTTTGGGTTGAGAGTGGATATACCATTATAGTTTTTTTTTTTGCTTAATCTACCATGAATGTTTTAAAATGGGCTGAATATACTACTGAAGTTTCAATTTAAGTGTGGATATACCATTGGCCATTAAAAAGCTTAATCTACCATGAATGTTTTAAAATGGGCTGAATATACTACTGAAGTTTCAATTTAAGTGTGGATATACCATTGGCCATTAAAAATCTAACAGAAAACGTTAAAAATAACAAGTTTTGAAATTTTAATGTGATAATATAAGTTTTAACAAACTTTAAAGATGCTTTGTAATTACACTCTCTCTTCTCTCTCTCTCTCTCTCTGTTGAATGCCGACAAGGAGATTAGACAGTAGAAATAGAGGGAGGGCTGTGATGAGGCTGGGGCGTTGGTAACGGTGGTGGAGACAATAATAGAGCTAAAGTACTGATGGCAGAGATCAGACAATCTTTTGGTAAAAATTTCAAAGGTCATGATATTCTTTTAAAGATACATAATAACCTTAAGTTTTTAAAACTTGTTATTTGTACAATTTTTTGTTATTTTCTAATTAGCAGTAGCATGTTTGGCCCGTTTTAAAACATTAGTGTGAGATTGACAAAAAAAAAAACTATAGTAGCACATCCACTTTCTACTCAAAACATTAGTGACAAATTTGATATTTCTGCCTTAAATTTTTACTAACATTTTGCTTGTAATCACTACAAAAAAATAAGTTTAATGACAATAATATTTTAAAATATTGTTAAGTTTCTTAAATTGTTGAGTTCCAATTAACATAAAGTTCAAATAAAAATTAATAAAATTAAGATTAAAAAACTCAGTGTTCAATTTCTACAAAACATAGCTGTGCATGAATAGCAAGTCCGTAGGTAAGATTTCTCTTCCGTCTACTAAAAAAGTCTAAAAGGGTTTTTAGAAGTCACCCCCGAAACTTGGCTTATATTACAGCGATCCCCTTGATGTTTGCAAAATATACACCAACCACCACTTTTTTTTTGTAAAATATGATTGTAAAACATTTTTTTCGTAAATATGTTCCCATTTTTGTTGGAAGGGCTGTTTGTTTTTGTTTCTCATCACAATTAGTTTTCAAGCAATTCTCCAAATTAGACTATTTAGCATTAATATTTTATGATTTAGACATAATACATCACATCATCTTAAAATTAGTTCATCTCTCACAATTTTCATGATAATTAAGATGGCATTACAATTTCCTTGGCTTTTTATTATTATTTTCAATAAAAATAAAAATAAAATAAAATTTACTCACTTTTTCTAACTTGAACTCTTATGCTTAGTCTTTGAACTTAAGGATTCTATAAAAAGCGATTATGTAAAGCATCCAAAAAAGCAACATAGTAAAGACATGTCCCCCAAAAGAGAGTAGAAAACTTTATAGTATGTATAAACAAAAAAGGAAGAAATCTAATGATTACTAGTATAAGATTCGCATCAAATTTCTAAAATTAGCTTGCTTGCTTTTAGTTTTCCCTACAGAAAAAATCATTAATGATCATGACTAATTTAGAGCTCTATTTTTTTCACCTTCATTTATTTAGCTTCAATAACTTTTATACTTTATTATATTTCATTTAAGTTAATTTGTGTTTTTTAATAACATGTCATGCTATTTTTGGTTTGTTTGGTTATGACTCTATTTACTCAAGTCACATGTAGACAAAAGTAAAGCATTTGGGAAAAATAAAAGAAAAAGTGGATTTAATTGCTTCATTAGAATATTGACTAGCTACTATACTTGTGTCTTCTTTTGTGATCCAGAATAGCGTATAGATTTAGACAAAAGATCCAAATTAAACAAAAATAAGACATTAATATGCAATAAATTGAATAAAAAAGAAGTAAGGAAAAATTGAGGAAGAAGGCAAGGCGAAATTTATTGGAAAATTTAAGATTAGATGATTTATTGATGTGGACAAACCCTTAATAATTGGCATTTTTAACTAAACAGGTAAACTATAGAAAAAATAAATGATCAAAGTAAAAGTGGAGAGAATAAATGTGGATTAAGTTGTACTAAGTTATACTTAAAGGATTAACTTGATTGAGTCAACAAAGTTAATGAATCAACTATGTATTTTGGCCTTTCTGATATCCTATTTAAATTATAGGTAATTATATTATACAAATTCAAATTGGCTAGGACTTTTAAACAATTAGTTGATAATTAAAAATATTATTTATAGATAGAGAAACTGATAATTTAAAATATTTACTAACTATGAAAGGAATTGCATATATTGAAAAAAAAAAAAGTACACTCATAAATCTTTATTTAGTGGAAGACAATTATAAAATAGTTTAAGTTTATATTTCAAAAGTTACCATAGAATGGTGAAAAAATAAACACAATAGTGAAAGTGTAGTTATCCAAACGTCAGGGTATACCTGCAATATCCACAATTTGACAAATGCCTAAATAACGGAATTAAGAACATAAGGAAAATGTATATTTCCAAACTTCAGAAGTAAGCATAATATCATTTATAGTTCAGGGTTAACTCTAAAATACCCTTTACTAAATCGAGGAACAACAATGACCAGAACGGCCAGGTCAAATATAAAGAAATGAGTACTACATGTCCTGATAATTTTATACGATCAGAACATAATTTTGCATCCAATTACCCTTTACCACATTAAGTAAAAGATCTCTTTAAAACTGTAAGTAAGTTTAACATATTTTTTAAAGGGATTCTGGTGTTACACGTACAAATTATATACTCAATATATTAAAAACTTATCCACCAAATAATTATTAGAATTCAACTTTAAGCTAGCTAGTAATGTAGTTTTACTTGAATCATTTATCTACGACGTTATCTTATAGAGACATTTTTATAGAATTGCTTATAACTTTCGCATGGTAAGTGGTAACTTCGGTTGCGGGTTCATTTTTCTGCTGCGATGATGTTAGTGGCGGAGCTAATGTTTCCATTTCTTGACTTTCATTTTCAAAAGCAACTATCCACCCACTTCATTTAAAATGGCTAGTTATAGAAACCCACTTGCCATTTATTATTTGAGAAATCTACATTTGCTCTGGTTAATACATTAATTTTTTGAAATTTTAATTTAAAACACATAGCTTATTTTTTAAAATAAATTAGCAATTTGTCAATTAATTAGTAGTTTAAATTATCAATTTTTTTATCTCTCTAAATATAAAGTAGTCTTTTTCTCTCTCACTTTTCATTAGTAAAAGAGTATGTTTCTAGAATATATTGAAACAAAATATAATTTTACTTAAACTGTGATTTATTGCAAACTATCAATTGGTGTGTGATTCATGCAATTTAGGGTACCCATAAGCTAAATGATGGTCCACGATGACTCACGCTCATCACAGAATGTGAGTTCGGGTTTTTCTTTTTACAATTAGCCCAATTAAAAGGAGATTGGAATTTTCTGTTGTAAATGTAAGAGTATTGTAAATTATAAAATTGTTTAGATAATTAGAAAATTGAGGTTTTTTCCTTTTTCTTTTTTGCCAATGTCACATGAGCCATGAATATAACTAAAATGTTTTAAGATAAAGCTTAAACAGTCTGTTACTGTGATGCATGTCCCACAATTTAATTTTGGCCTAAATTCCCTTTTGTCCCTTGAATTTTGCTAACTTAGATCTTTTACTTTCTGGACTTTGACTCAATTTGACTTATCCCTCAAACTTTGCAAAATGAGATCTTCTGCCCCTTCAGTCCGGTTAAATAGAGAATGTGTACTAAAATAAAAGTAAAAATAGAACTGAAGGACTAACTAAATCATTTTTTCATTGGTTAACCATTGTGAGCAAACAATAAACACAAATGCTTTAATTTCACATTTGAGATTGCTAATCTTTTTCTTACTTTCACCTATAAGTTTGTGTTAAAACTTCTTATTGTTTGCTCACAAGAGTCAACAATTGGACAAATGATTCACCCTTCAATTTTTCTTTTATTTCATTTTAGTAGACATTCTTCATTTAATTGAACTAAAGGGTAAGATGTTTCAATTTGTAAAGTTTGAAAAATGAGTCAAACCGAGTCAAAGTTTAAAAAATAAAAGGCTCGAGTTGGTAAAATTTCGGGGACAAAAGGGCTTTAAGCCATATAATTTTCTTTTTTTTTTTTTTTTGTAACTTAACAACTTGTGCAACAAATTAGAAGCCCCAAAGAAGGGAAGGGATGATATGATGCAAGTGGACAGCTTTTTCTACTCTGAATCCTGATCTAAGGGACACAAGTAGGCCTCGTGCACTTGTAAACCGCCATGGAATCAGCGCTTGATGATTAAAATTTGTTGTGAGTTGATGTTTTATTCAAATTTTCATCGTGGTGGCTTTCATGTTAATCCAGCCCAATTAAATCTCTCCGCCGTATGCAAAATGTGTTTATTCTCCTATTTTTTTTAATAAAAAACAAGCGATGACTTCTTTAATCAATTCAGTCTTGTAAAAATGGTTCTTTTAAAATTTTAAACATAGTATGTGTGTGTGTGTGTGTATATATATATATACACGTATATATTCTTTCCTAAACACCCTAAAAATCATATGATCTAGTATTTATCATATTCACTCTTGAGAAAGATGGAAAGTGTGTCAATTATTTCATGGAGTATCTGTATTATCATGGTTTTAAATCTTGTATTGTACCGACTCATATTGTCTCGTACCAATTAAAAAATGTTCGACGGAAAAATGGTACAAGACGGAGAAAATGCACATTTTTTTTGTTTTTTGTTTTAGATATTTTTAAGTAAAATATATAATTATTATGTTAACTGAATATTTGTATAACAATTTTTTTTTATATTTGAAAGAATTTTTGTATTTTTATTTCTTCTATGGCACTTAAAGTTACATTTTTTATTTTATAAATATATATTTATGTTTAAGAAAAATCTAGATACATATCATATGCATTTTAAACCTCGCACTTTTAATAGCTGTTATGTTTTATATGTTCATGTGTATATATATAATATATATAATATATAATTGATACATCCAAGAAATAGCAATATAATACTAGTATTATACTATACCACCAAAATAACATTATAACATTTGGTACAAGATTTAAAGCCTTGATCTATATGCTAAATGGTATGGTAGACAAGAATTATTACTTGTATGCTTTGAAAACTTTCGCCACCAGTACCACCCAGCTGTTGTCAGGGTTTGATAGAGAAATGTTAGCTTTTAATGCCAATTGACTTTAAGAGAGCGGGCCAGCAAATACTTGCGCAGAAATGTGGGCTCACAAGGTAATATGACAGGCCCACTAAGGTATTTCATTCATACGGTCTCCTTTACATTTTTCCCCAATGTGAATGTCATGTTTTGCGATTAATAATTCCCCGATAATTTGGGCGAAGATCATAGAAATAGAAGCTGTACTGGTCACTATTCCATTGAAAATTTATGGCGACCAGACCACTTTGTGAAGGTGGCCGGTGAGGCTGATTATTTGGGGATAGAGCTCATCCAGATGAATTGGGGGGAAAAGCAAAGTTGAAGGCCTCTACACTCCAACCGGACCAATTATCTATCAACGTGCAGCACCAACTTATAAACACGTGTCAATTCTACAAAACAAAAAAAAAAAGTGTTTGAAATTCTAGCCCAAGAACAGAGAACCCAACACATCCTTTTTGGCTCTCAGTCCCGGGGTAAGTAGATTATACTATCTGTACTAAAATAGGACTTCTCATCATGTCTTTCATCATCTAAACCATTTCCTTGTCCGTCACATTTTTTTTAAAAGAACAATGAATGCACTCTCCATCTATTTTATTTTGTCTAAATAAGCCCATGTAGTTATTTCTCTAACCCTCCTACCAAATTAAACTATAAACTCATCAATAACTACAATTACTGTGGAGAAATTTCAATTATTGATCCACAAAAATTATCAATTCAATTTCAAAATTAATTAATAATAATCATCAACAATTCATTATTACCATCATCGTTGGAATTGATAGGATAATCAATCATCGGCCCATTAACAACGTAAACTTAAATTCCTTGAACTTGACGAACTCACTTCCATCGCTATCAACACTGTTGATCATATTCTGGCTCTCTCCTAATGTATAGTTGTTAATGAGTCTCATTAGCCCTCATGGAGCTCCAATGCCAAGATCGACACATCACTGTTTGTGTTGTAAACAGAAAATGTCTCACATAGATTTGTCATCGTCGATTTGAGTCCATTTCTTGCTTCAGCTTTCCCAACTCCTCCTTTATAATCATATCATGCTCAACAAAAATCGACCTAGATCTCATTTTCTTGAACTTAACACAAAACAAAAAAGAACGAGTGATAAAAAAAACTAGGATCCAGAAAGCCAAACGAGCTAGAGGCAGTTGAGGGAGGAAAGGCCTGTGTTCCTGCCAGCCGAATTCTATGTTGGGCCAAGTTCAACCAAATGTAATTAGAACTCAAATTTCGAGAAGTAAACTAAATCTAAATTAGCATAATTATTTTTCAACTTGTTTTCGCTAAAACAACAAAAAGTTTGACTAAACTATACAACTTTTTCTGTTTATGTGTATATATGTATTGTTTATTTATTTTGTGATATTCTTTCCTCCAAAACATGCAGGGCTAATGGGCCCATTTGTCTCGGGCCCATATTCAACCCGTATGAAAAGCAGACGGGAGCCAGAAGCCAGAGTTGAACCAGGTCAAGTTCAACCTGGCTTACAGCACATCTTTAAAATGGGCTCATTCTTCATGAAGCATGGAGCGTAGGACTTATGTTTTGAGTTTTTTCACAAATAAATGTCCCATTTTAATCTAATCCACTCTAAAAACTTTAATGATATATTTAAGGGGGAAAAAAGAAACAAGAGTTGCCAATTTCAACCAAATCACAAACAAGAGTTATTTTTTTTCTTTGTGAGTTTTGCCCTGCTGCCCCTAGAGTACATATGATTGCACCTGGACATTCTTCCCGACAGCGAAGAATAAAAACTTCTAATTGGCTTATTTGTGGAGATTGCGATCTTTGTTTTCTTGTGGTTGGTTGATTGAGGTTGTAGATTTTGGCATATTTATGGCAGAAATGTTTCTCCAACAACCAAACTTGCAATGCCCTCTGCAGAAAATGCCTCAATGATGATTTCCTATATCCTAGCACGCAAAACTCAAACTTCCATTCGACACTGGCCGCAAATCGTAGATTCTTAAGAGAGATAGCTTTAAAAACAGAAGTGGTGAAACTGAATCGTCTAGTTCTAATCTAAGACAATACAACCAAGGTGATGAAAACGGCTGGAAAATCTTGTTGCACCGTGGACCGATCAAATTGGATAAACATGCTGTCAGAATTTAGTGAGAACAAACACGAGTTAATGGACAAAATAGGGAGGTAAGAACTTCTGCTATGCGTTCGCTTTGTGATGCGCGATCTATTGGGGTGAGAACTGGGAGTTGTTGAAATGAAAATCTTTGGAAATCTTAATTGAAGAGAAAGAACATTAGACGGAAGTTAACAGAGGAGAGATGAAATGTTAGAGGAAGAACGACAATAAACCCTAACATTGGAGTAAGAAAAAAGAGAACATTTCCTGACCAATGAAAATCTCACCAAAACAGGTGTAGGAACAAGATGCAAAACCGGACGCTACTATGATGGAAGAGGAGCGAAACCGATACCATATTCCTGAACTTTTTAATTAAAGGTGAGATCTGTTAACTGTTTATCCCATACACAAATTATCTATACTCTGTAACTAGTATCGACTACAATAACCAGCAGTATGATAAAATCTTTGTAGGATTAGTTTTTCCTTTGAGTTGGATCGTAGTACAACATCAAATTAGTAGTGACAATTTGAATCGCGCGCGTTAAATATATATATACCAGCAAGTTTCTATCTTGCAACAACATTAACAGGAATACAATTAATCGAAACTGCAGGCTTAGGCTAGGAGCAGCTGGATTCCTAAAGGGTAGTGTTTCAGTGGCCGGCGGTGATTATTGCTGCGGGTGGGGGAGAAACTTCCTTGCGTGGCTTCGGGAGCAAGAAAATTGCCAAGCACGCACTTACAGCAGCTGCGCATGCACCCAACACAAACGCCGGCAGGTTGCCGCCTCCAAACGCCGCATCCAGCGGCCCACTAATTACCGACACTATCATCTGCACCAGCACCAGTAAATATTTCAAATTAAACCAACACACACACACATACATATTAGCAATCAGCAGCAGTACTTGCTTTCACCTACACACAAACACACACATTACCGGTTTCACGATGATCATAAAAACTTAAAAATAAGGTATTCTATTTTATGTGTGTACACACACACACACATAGTAACTAATAGTTACCTGCGGAATCACTATGGACATGTTGAGTACTCCTAAAGACAGCCCTGAAAATGTATAGAGAGAGATACACAATAAGTCATCCCGTGTATTGGCATATATTGCTTCTTAGAATTCGGCTAATTATAATAGTGGCATAAGTGTATATACATATATATCCAGATTCTTTTTATAAAAAATAATTCGATACAACCACACACACACACACATATTTCTCCAGATTAATTGAGGGAGAAGAAAACCCCGTAATCTTAGATTTACATACCTTGACCGCCCCCGGTGGAAGAGCAGTATATGGACGCTAGGGCAAAAGGAATGCTGAATGTAACCTGCATTGTTAACCAAATATAAAGGCCATTTTAGTTTCTTAGTCGATATATCTGTGTGTGTGTGTGTGTATATTTAAGGCTCCGATATGCAGTTAGTAAATAAAACGCCATCAATATATGTGTACTGTCATCCGCAAACTTACCGAAAGCGGAATCCCGAGGAGTCCAAAGACTGCTAGCGCCCCCGCTTTTATGTCAGTCGGCGGCGGCCTTAACAGAGGCCAGTGCCTCGCTCTTTCGTGCTCGGCCACCTTGGTGATCGCCACCGTGGACGCCAAACACAAGCACAAGACGAAATTCACTGCTCCCCACAAGTTCTTCACGCCTCCAACCAACTGTCCCGCAGGCTCCACTGCCAGTGAGCTCAACCCCGAAACCACCGAGTTGATCATCAACCCTAACGCGCCCGCGCGAACTCCACTGTTGTATAGCCTTACTTCCATATCGCTACCCTTGGCTTTCCCGCCATAAATCTCCAGCCCCATCCAATCGGTATCGAATAACAGGAAAGGGAACCACGCGATCCAATTCAAACAGGTGACCAGAAGCAGGAACCACATGGGCTTCTTCAGGCTCTTGAACGCCTCCGCTATCTCTCCTAAAAATGGCGTCGACGTTTGCTTCAGATCGTCATTCACTTCTTTACTTAACGGTGTCTCCTTGACTGTGGTGATGGCGGTTACGGTGACTGCCAGGAGGAAGATAACGTCGATGATGAAGCACGTCTTGAGGTTGGCGCAATCGACATCGCACGCGACGGTGCGGGTGAAAGGGAGGAGTTTGTGGAGATGGTAGAGGGATCCAGCTGCGTAGCCAAGCACGTTCCCAATGCCCATGAAGAAGGAGAAACAGCCGTTGGCCATTCTCATTCTCTTGTGGTCGTTTGCTGAGAGATCAGCAAGAAGAGCGCGGCAAGGGCCTTGCAACATGTTGTTAGCGACGTCCAGGCACCAGAAGCCCACAACGTAGGCGGCGATGGCCCGTGGCTTTGTGGGCAGTTCCAGAGAGTCGCCAGTAAGATGGCCGATGTCCTTTGCGAAGCCAATAAGGAAGACCGCCGCACAAACAAAGGCGGCACCGGCAGCAATGAAGGGGCGGCGACGCCCGAAGCGTGAGGTGCTGCGATCGCTGAAGTAGCCGACTGTGGGCTGGACAAGGAGGCCGGAGAGGGGCCCACAAAGCCAGATGAAGGAGGCCCAAGCGTGTGGTACGCCCAGGGTTTGGACGTAAGGAGTGAGGAGGGAGAGCTGGAGAGCCCACCCGAACTGGACGCCGGCGGCGATGGAGGCCACCGTCACGATCTTCCAAAGCGGGCTCGGAGTCGCCGGAGAAATAGTTTTATTAGTATCCATAGTATTACGACGGATTATCTCAGTGTACTGCTCTAATGACCTGGGAGGTTTTATACTTAAATAGAGTGAATTGTCCTAATCATAATTTGGATTGATGTTCATTACGTTTTAGAATTAGGAGTTGATGTTACTATTAACTCCGATTTTGTTTTCTACATTAACTAGACTTGATTTTGAATAAGGAGTAGTGTTAGATCGATGTACTCTGAATTTATGTCTAAATCTTCACAAAATCCAACTTGTAAATGAATTCTATCACTTTTTCCTACATCTATTCAATTTCGACATCATAAAATTATTACATAAATTTTAGTAATTAAATTATTAGTATTCCTAGCAAAATTCATACGTTTTTGGTTATGCAGGCCAACTCGATCGAAGTCATGTATATATGGGCTGTTAATTTACATCTTTAGCTTTGGTAGTAGAATTCTAATTTAATTATAATAAACACATACTTTTAGAGAAAATACAATTTTACCACGTTGTGTGGGAAAGTTACACTTTTACCATCTGATGATTTACCATCATTGACATCAGATAGAGAAAAAAGAGATAAAAGGTGCATCAGCCGCAGGAAAACGCTAGCGTTTTATCTACTGTTCAATGAACAATAATTTCACCCACACTCTTTAATAAGAATGTATGCTGAGCATATAAAAAAGGGAAAAAACATTGTTGTTTGCCGCCACTCTTTTACCACCCAAGTGTAAGCATTTTTCTACCATATGTCTTAATTGCTGATGATCACTTTTGAAATTATTAACTGAAAAATATTTAGTAAATGTATTTAAATAAATATAGATTGTCTAATAATACTTGAAAGTTATTAAATAATTTAGATCATTAATTTTTTAATTAATTAATTAATTAATTTTGTTCACATGCGCAGAATAAATGGCGTGGTTTTTTTTTCTTTTTTTTTTTGCATTTTCCTGGTGAATGATTAAATCCCTTTTCCAGTCTTTAAATATTTTATTTATGTCATTTTGGTCTCTGAACTCCTCCAGGTGATGATTGGGTGTCCAGGAGTTTCCTCCAGTCGATGAAACCCAGCCGATCTACACTTGGATTAACCAGCCAACAGTCAGAGGCTGTGCGTTTCACCGGTGAAACGGGCAATCTTCGCCAAGCTGCTTCATGGGAGAGATATGGGATTGGGCAACCTACCTTAGATTTGGACGCCTCAACCTAGGACAATAACATTTCGACATGTATATCTCTCTATTTAATAATTAGCACAGCACTTAAAGTCACCGAGATTCATCAACTCTGCTTAGTGAACATATCATAGGACTTGAACTAGGTTTTATTTGGTTATCCTTATATGTTATATATATAACTAAAGGGAAAAAGAGAACTGTAAGAATATATATATCAACTTAGAAAGCCGAAACATATTGCAGCAAGATATGTACCGAAACAGAACTTTATCAAACACTTGAAATACGCACACATCAAATTATGGCGGCTCTCTTCTCGCTTGAACCCCAACTCACACCATATGTACCGAAACAAACTTAACTCATGCTTGAACTTGCAACTAGGAACATTGGAGGATACTGTACCTCAAGATATTATTTGAGAATTGCAAGCCAATTCCCTCTCCTGGGGCTTCATAATATCCTCACCCATGCAGCTAACAAATCCTCTAAACTTTTTATTTTTTTTAGGAATGAAGTAATAATCTGTCTCATCAAAGCCTTACGTCACTTGGCCATTCTAAATGGAAGCTTTCGTATGGCCTCCTTTTATTCTTTTTGTAATATCTTGGCCAATTTCAACCCACTCGAACCTTTGTAACAATTCCCTTATTTTAGGTTTATCGTTCTCTTTCACATTGCTAGCAACCATTCTGGTCGGTTTGTATATTTACAAGTGGCTTTTACTAATTTGTAAAGCATTTCCTTTCTTAAAGCTTTGTCGTAATTGTGCCTGTTCACTTCAAGGCCGAATGGCCATGTTGAGTAAGAACATGAGGGCATATTACTACCAGAGATGGCCATGATTAGACTGAAAATACTGAAAATTTGAAACAGCACCAAGGAGAAAGTCTCCGAGCCATCCCCGCCTTTGCCAAGCCAAACTAAATTTGGCAATGGCCTGTCATCTGCTAGACTGGCTTCAGCTTCAATTACAGAAGCAGCCTCATTCTGGGTTCATCTTGCTTTTGTGTGAAATAATTCATGTATATATGTTTGTGCAAATTTGGGTTGAATTAAGCATTTTTGCTTCTCTTTGCTTTGTTCTTTGAGGTTAGTTGTTTCCGGGTGCTGGATCTTAGTTTAATATATTGGAACACATGTTTGATTGTGAATTTTTGGTGTTATTCTTTGTGCATGTGTGAGTGTGTGTTTCTTATCTCAAACAAGGGATTAGGTTTCAGGTGGGTTGTTGTTGCTTTTACAATAGTTGTCTGGAATCAAGCTACTACACTTACAAATGATGTTTGTCTGAAATAAGTGAATAATCTTAAACAAGAAATACACTTACAACAATTACTGGTTCTCTATTGATTTACTGATCTGCTAGCAGGTTTCCTTCACCAGCAATAGCATCTGTTTCAATTAGCCCAACAGTTATGATTTACACTGTAAAGGTTGTTTTGTTCATCAGTGAACTGACTACGAGATTAGAGGCAAGTGAGAGTACCTGACCTGCTCGGAAGCAGCTTGCTGCTACATGTGCTGCAGTGTGCAGACAAATAGTTATGAGTCCTGGGTTTCCGAGAAAATTTTTCACGTAAAACAGGTAATATTTTGCTTTCTTTTCCAAGTAATGCATTAACCTGAAATTTATTGTATTTTAATTTATTATAGTAGGCATCTCAGTTCATGGCGTTTCTAAACTTGTCATGACCTTGTATGTGAGTTTCGCACTAATCCAAAGATGTGGGTTACTAATGAAAACCTCACTTCTTTGTGAACTATATATAGCCTGGACACGCGTGGATGTGATGATTCAATGCTAAATTAAGAGAGATAAAAATAACATGACTTATCACCTCTTTCTTAATTAATTTGCCTCAGCCCCAGTAAGGTAATACTTTATATTCTGCTGTCCAAGCATTTATTGCTTCCTTCTTGGATCAAGTTACTGATGGCCTTAATTAGGATTAGAGCCATAGATTTTTGTACTGCCAGATAACAAGTTATAGGTGTCCTTAACTATATCTATCAACTTTGAATTTGAAAAGTTGTTGAAGCTTTTTCTTTCTTTCTTTCTTTCTTTTTTTTTTCCTGCACTTGTGGTCTTGATCTTTCTCTAGTAAATATTGCTTGATTATTGATTTCAAGGCAGGTCGATGTGTGATTTGGAGGCAGTATTGCTGACATTGACTCTCATGTTGTTTCTCTGATGCTAAATTCACCGGATCCTGATAAATTTGCTCAGGAATTTTATTGATGGGAGTTAACACCCCCATATTAATGTGTTATTTGCAAGTTTCCTTTTTTTGGGTGTAGGAACCACATTTTAGTTGTCTTATTTGCCCTTCAAGTTTAGGATTATTACATTGGGACCCCCTCTATCATGTGTTAATTATTCCTCCGTTTGGTCCGAGACCCAGCATTTCCCTTCCCACATATTCAATTAAGCATCAGCAATTAATCATTTCAAAATCTAGCCAACCTCCAAATTCTTTAACAGATAAAACATTATCGCACGACTGTTCAAAACGAAAACGGACGATAAATTAAAACAAACAGACAATAATAAAATGTTTGGACAAGTTTCTTTCAATTACTTCTTCCTCTTCTTAGTCAAGGACACAGCTACTACGCTGTCGGTAATCTGCTGCTGTAACACCCAAATCCGGCCGATTTGTTGAATTTCCAAGATTAAAAACTCAAATTCCAAGCTTTAAAAAACATTTGAGTTTTCACTTTGATTACTTCATTTTCTGGACTAATTTTCTCTGCACGTTCACGCTTAATTTGGCCGTTTTCTTACTGGTTGGGATGATGTCAGTGCTGACAATGAATGTGATCAGATTGTTTGCTGATTGCGGGTCAGTGATCAAGGGCAGCACTAAAGAAGGCTAACAGGGTTTGAGCTCCCCTTAAAATTATAAAATACCTAAAATTTCTTCTATAATTTAAAAGTAAATACATTATGGCCCATTATTAAAATTGATTAAATTCCATTGTAGGAACTATCATTTAAGAAAATATTTATTTTGGCCTCACCTGGCCCGCCTCCATTATAATCTGCTTCGATATGGGGTTGTGTTTCTGGGTGTGGCCTATTACAACCACCTGAAGCTGCAGGGGCTGAAGGACAATGAGGCATAGAGGGAAACTGATGATGAAGAGAGTGGGAGGATGCTTGAGCAGAGAATGGAGATGTAGGTGAGCAGACAACAAAAGGATTCTAGCCAAAACAGGCCGATTTGGGGAAACCACAACAAATACAGATCGCAGATTATGTTAGACCTGAGCTTGTAAGTCGATATATGAGATGGGGAATAGTGGCAGCCATCGATGCGAGAGGAGACTGGTTTGTTGTCTGCAAAGCAATTTAGCTGGAGGATAGGGAAATTGCAAGAAGGTTCGTTTGTAATAATTAGCAATGTTTAAGGAAGTGAGGAATGTATCTACTATATAAAGAAAATGTTTCTGAACCATGTTAACTCAATACAGTGTTCATGGTACAAACTGGAAATAGTTAGAATTATAAGAACAAGAAATTGGTTTTGTGAAGGTAAACTGTTCTTTTAAGATGTACGAATTATACATCATTAGAAATATGGCTATATTATTGGGGGCTAGATCACTAGTTATATTTACTATTTATTACTCCAGATCATACATGTTCATGGTCAAGACGTGTTAGCGATATAAGAACAAGAATATGGTGCCGAGAATTATGCTTTAGAATTATAGGCATATATTACAACTGAGGCTGGTGGAATTACTTATTTTACTTTTCTCAGGCAATTTAAACATTCGCAGATATGGGTATATGTAAGTAGTTATTGATGTAGCAAAGTAGGAAGGAGCTTATTACATTAGTGCTAGTGGAGGGCTATTCAATTTCAAATTGAATTTCTTGTATTTTATATTATTATTCTTACTGTTATTTTCGTCTCTGACTTTGAAAAGTATACTAATGTAGTGATATCTATCTATTTATTTTTTTAATGTCTTCAATTTGCTTACATCTGTTAGTTTCTTTTTACAGTAGTCCTGTGTCTGTACGTTGAAGCTAATTCATTTCTTAGATTGCATATGTGGCCGGTGAGTATTATATGCATTAGTTGAGATTTGTTCTTCTCTATGGGAAGTGACTTAGATTCTTTATCATTTGTAATTTTTTCTCAAATTTTTAAATGATTTGTGACTTTCAGAGTTTAGTTGTTTACTTTTGTTTTATAAGTTTATTTATTTTATAAAATTTAATCATTCATGTTATTTCCGGTATCATATATATAAATATATAGAATAAATTTTTTAATTTGTTTTTTAGATAAATTTTCTTTTCTATTGCTAAAAAAGCTTTATTCTTTTGGATACAAAAATTTAGAAATTTCTTAGATATACTATTTGATAAGAGTAAATGGGTTATTTTTTTTTCATACATATATAAATGAGTTGCTTTTTTATATTAACTAGTTTATATATCCAACATTGCCATGGGTTCAAAGTTGTATTAGGTATCAGAAAATGATATATATTTTAATACTATGCAAATAGTATTAAGAAAATTGTTATCTTACAAAAAATTAAAAAGGTATAGAATTATCCCAACATAAAATTGTGTATCAACAACACAATGTAAATACTTAACAATAATGAAGTCAATACTTCATTAGATAGTGATGTAGCTTAGATAACCAATATAAATGAATCCTCTGGGCATACATCCCCCCTCCCCCCCAACCATAGAAGCTGAATCTCTATGAGAGTAGCCCTTTAAAGATCACACCTGCAAAGCAAATTAATGAGAAAAAATTGCAAACATACAACCAGCAAAGCCACAATTTCTTTTGATAGATTTACTTAAATTATATTATAACAAATGTCATTCAATAAATTATTATAACTATATAATTAGTTTGCAAATGACATTAGTTTTCAAATAAGCCATTTAAGATTAATCTAACTTAATGCTAAACAAACTGTACCCTAGACTTTATTTTCCAGATATATGCATATCTATGCATGTAGATTCTACTATCAATGTTTGATTGTTGAAGTAGAAAAAATAGAAAAAAAAAAGGTGAATGGGAAAAAAAGTTTGGCAAAGCAGAAAAAATAGAAAAAAAAAAGTGACTGGATGGGAAAAAAATGGCAAACCATAACCACAGAAAATTAAAACAAAATAAATAAATCTAGCAAAAAATGGCCATTGAACATTCATAACTATACTTACCACCCCCACCTCTCTTTTAACATCATTTCTCACCAAAAAACCAGTAATTATAGGTTTTATAATGACTTGAAAAATCACTAGTAATAGCTCAGTTCAAGAAAAATGAAAAATGGCTAATGAATTCCAATAACTAAAATCACTAACAACAACAACAACAATAACAACAACAACAACAACAATAATAATAATTGTCATAATAGGATAAAATTCATGTAAATTCATATATTGTTAAGTGTGAAATAAAGAGTAGACAATAGACCAAACACAAAGCGACTAACACAGAAGCTGGCATAGATTACAAGTTTCAACATCTAAAACTTAAAATAAAAACACAAAATGTAACCAAGGATAATAGGATTCATGTTTCCTTCATTGATCAGAATACAACTACATTGACACATGTTTTTTGCAGCATTTGATTTGAGTAAGCTATGTTTGCAACATACAAAACAGAAAAATCATTTATTCTTAATGCTAAAAACCTAATATGACATACACCATAAATGTAGGAATCAATAAACATAATGAGGAAAAACAAAACAAGGTAAATCAAAAGATTCACAATTGATATTTTAATGAAAGGCTGAGATCTGGTCACTAATAAGTCCTAGAATGACTGTAAAGGTACTGCCACCTAGAAAGAATGACCTTAAAGGTACTGTCACCCTTAGACACTTTAAAGGAGTTGTCACCCATAGACAATCTAAAAAACTAACCATAAATACCCTATTACTTGTCCCATCCCATAAAACTTTTTCCCTCTAGCAATATTAAGAATGTAAGGAAACCACTGTAAAAAAAAAAACATTGCAAGGAAACAACAAAACACAAACCATGCAAAAATAGCTAAGTAAGCAAGAGATACAAAACCATCATGATATTGTGAAATCATGGTAACTTAAGTGCGGAGCCGGCTATAAATAGTAAATATCTAACATCAATACTAAAACTGGAGAAGCAACTACAGGGAATGAGTAAATTTAAAGAAACTAAATAAAAACTTGGGATCATTGTTTAGGCTCAAAATTTGATCCCAATTTTTCTTTTAGGGTCTGATCCCAATTTTTCTTTCTTTAAAGAGCTAGGTAAAAGACTTTGTCGTATATATAGAGGACATATAATTACCATTGAAATATACAATTAAATTGTCTAACTTTAGTCAGATCGTCAAGCTACACCTTTGGTTGAGACAAAGTCTTGCTCATAGTGGAATTTTCCACATACAACTAAAAACTACATCTTTCATCTACAAGAAGCTACAATACTACAACTAAAGCAATATCTATGCATGTAGGCTAGGTGTTTTGCAAAACAAGCATGGTTATACTTGTATGGCAACATTTCTAATTTTGTAGGCCATTGGAAAATAATTAAGATAGTTTTATTTGTTTCCAATTACCAACGACTTTGACCGTTGGAACATCATTAAGTTAAACGCAGTGTTTTGTTTTTTTTTTTCCAACGGCCTAGGCCGTTGGAACCTAACAATTCAAATCATCCCCACCCCAGATTTGCTTCATTTCATCCTCTGCTCCATTCTGCATCTCTCTGTGTTCCCTCTTTCATCTCTTTCTCTCCCACACACACACACTTCACGTTTCTGAAGGCTCCCACAGCAAAGGCAGCTTGATCGACATCGCCATTGTTGGATCTAGGGCTCAAAGTTGTAGATCTATAGGTTATTTTCTCTTAATTTTTTTTTTTATTTTGTTTCATTTTTTTGGGGTTTTTTCATGCTTTGATGTTTAATAATGATAATGGGTGCAACATTTTGGTTGTTGTGCCAAATTGAAAGCCATTCCCACGCATTTGAAAAAAAATTTGGATTTGAGGTAAGTTGGTCTAATACATATTTTTTCATTTTTTAAATTCTTTTTACCGAAAAATGCATTAAATCCGGATTATGTAATGTTAATTTGGTTTGAAATATGTGAAATGTATGTCATTTGTAGTTGTTGATGGTTGGAAGTGAAGTATTAAGGTTACCCATTACAGTTTGGAATTTTTTGTCCATTTTGTTAATTTTTTGTAATTTTGGGATTAATTTAAAATTAGGAAATAATTAGTTTAAAGTCAATTGTTTAATTGGGTAATATATTTATGTGTGAAATTAGTACATTGTTAGTTTAACTAACAATGTTTAATTGGATTTATTTTTGCAATGTTAAAAGTTTTGGAATTAATATAAAGGTACAAAATAGTAGTACTAAAATTATTAATAATAATAATAATAATAATAATAATAATAATAATAATAATAATAATAATAATACTAATAATACTAATAATAATGATAATAATAATAATAATTCATTACGGATATCCACGCTTAGAATATGTATTAATACCAAAATTAGCTAATGTGTTAGGGATATATAAGTTATTTATACATGGATAAAATACGGAAACCTTCATCCTAATAAGTATTAACACTAAACCTTAAATAAAAACCCTAAACCCACATGCGTAAATAGCCTATAAACTCTAAACTCTAATTAAATTCCCCTAAACCCCAAACCTTAAACCTAAGTACTATTGACCCTAGCTAAACCCTAAATCCTAAATACGCATTGTTAGTTATAACTTACATTGTTTAATTGAGTGAAATATTAATGCATGCAATTAAAAATAATATGTTGGCTATTGATATATGCAATTCGTGGATTTAATTTTTAATAATGTTTTAATTTACGGAATTAATTTTATGTGTTCATACTTTTCTATATGTCATAAAGGTAAATATATAATTTGCATTGGTAGGACTCTATGGAACAAGAACGTAGTTAGATGTATATTACTCATTATTTACCTGGGCGAGTTGGGTACAAAGTGGAGTGAGAGATAGGGGTTGAGAAGTTCATAACATTTGCTTGTAGTAATCTAGGTCATATGGATGGCAACAAAATACGTTGCCTGTGTAGGAGATGTAAAAATTTGAGGTTTAAGGATTGTGATGATGTTAGAGTTCATCTATACAAATGGGGTTTCATGCCTTATTACACCAACTGGACAACTCATGGGGAGCCGTTTAATGACCCTCCACATCAGCTGTTTGATAATTGTGATTGGTATGAGCATGCTAAGTATAGTTCAAATGTAAACCCATATGCTCGAATGGTATTTGATGCAGTGGGACCAAGTTCCCATTAGAATTTCACTGAAGTGGATGAACAACCTAATGAAGGTTTTAGACGGTATTCTGATTTATTGTACTCGGCGACTACAACTCTTTGGGATGGATGTGATAAGCATTCTGAACGTCTGCTGCAGTTTGTTTGTTAAACCCTAAAGCAGAATATCACATACCAAGAGGGTGTTATGATGGTATTGCAGCCTTGATGAAAGAGACACAGCCAAGTGACAGCAAGATGCCATCCAATTGGTATGAGATGAAGAAATTAGTTTCACAACTTGGTCTTGCGCATCTTAAAATTGATGCTTGTGTTAACGACGACATGTTGTTTTGGAATAATGATATAGAAGCTACACACTGCAAGTTTTGTGGTGAATCTCTGTTTAAGCCGAGAAAAGCTGGATGGGGTAACGATAAAGCAAGAAAAACCATGCACCATTTACCACTAACTCCTCACCTTCAGCAACTATATGCTTCACTTTCAACTGCAGAACACATGAGATGGCACAGTGAGCATCGATCTGAGCCAAATGTTTTAAAACATCCTTCAGATGGGGAAGCATGGAAACATTTTGATTCCACATACCTGTGGTTTGCTGCGGAGCTCCGAAATGTTTGCCTTGGAGTTTGTTGTGATGGCTTTGTGCCGTTTGGAAACTCTAGCAAACAATATTCATGTTGGCCGGTCATCGTTACTCCATATAATTTGCCACCGTGGATGTGTATAAAGAAACCATATATGTTTTTGATTGCATTGATACCGGGCCCTCGGAGTCCACGTCAGAATATTGATGTGTATTTACAACCTCTTATTGATGAATTGAAGCAACTGTGCGAGGATGGTGTCGAAATATGGGGTGTTTCACTTAAACAAAATTTTCAGCTCCGAGCTTCAGTTTTGTGGACCATAAATGACTTCCTGGCTTATGGGATGTTATTAGGATGGATGACTCATAGGAGGTTATATTGCCCTATTTGCATGGATTATAGTAAAGCCTTCCAGCTTGAGCACAGGAAGAAAACTTCATTCTTTGATTATCATCGGCAATTTCTTGAGTTGGATCACCCATATAGAAGAAATAGAATTGCCTTTAAGAAAGGAAAAGTTGAGAAATTGTTGCCTCCTGAGCGTCTACTGCCTGAAACAATATTTGAACGTATCTCAAATTTGCCATCTGTAGTTCAAAATGGACAGGTTGTTACCATACCAGGTTATGGTAGAACTCATAATTAGACAAAATGAAGTATTTTTTGGGAGTTGCCTTATTGGAAGAATAATTTAATCCGCCATAATTTGGATGTGATGCATATAGAGAAGAATGTGTTTGACAATATATGGAATACAGTGATGGATGTCACCAATAAAACTAAGGACAACGTGAAGGCTCGTAAGGACCTTGAGATGCTGTACAATCGATCAGAGCTAAATTTAATTCCTTAAGCCGACGGCCGAGCATTTAAACCCAAAGCCACTTTTATACTAAACAAACATCAGAGATCTTATGTGCTCAATTGGGTTAAAACACTTAAACTCCCAGACGGCTATGCATTGAACCTTGGGAGGTGTATTAACAATAATTTAAGTCATATGTCTGGTATGAAAAGCCATGATTGTCATGTAATGATGCAGAGGCTCCTCCCAATAGCCCTTGAAGTGATACCTGAAAATATATGGAAACCGTTGCCCAAGTTAAGCCAATTCTTGTAATATTTATGTTCTCTAGAGTTAGATGTGAATCACATGGTCGATTTGGAAGCCAATATTCCTGTCATACTCCGCAAGTTGGAAAGATTTTTTCCACCTACTTTTTTCGATTCAATGGAACATTTGCCGGTTTACCTACCTTACGAAGCAAGGGTTGGAGGCCCCGTTCAGTATAGGCAGATGTACAAATTTGAGCCTTGTATGCATGACCTCAAAATGAAGGTATCAAATAAGGCTCACGTAGAGGGTTTAATTTGTGAAGCATATCTAATTGAGGAGACCTCTACATTTTACTCTCACTACTTTGAATCCCATATTCCACATATGGCAACTAAAGTACCTCGTAATGATGATGGCAAAGTAGGACTATATGATGAATCGTTGTGGTCTATCTTTAGATATCCGGGTCGTCCATATGGTGTCTCAAGCTATCAATATCTTGATGACAATGAATTAAGGGTCGCTACTGCATATGTCTTACTGAATTGTAAGGAGGCGAAGCCATACCTCGAGTAAGTGCAATAACATCTATTTTCTTTATATACTCTACTATAATAATAATACTTTTTTTCTTTTATACTCAACTCATCAAGTTTATGCTCCATCGACCTCTATCTATATCTTGTAGTTTGTTTGTTGATGAAGTGTGTATGCATGAACCCAATATAGATATGTCAGACCTGGATGTCTACATTGAGAATAACTTTGCAACATGGCTTAGAAACTATGTAAGTTACCTACACTTCAATTTTAGCCATATTTTGCTTTGAAGGGAAAAATATATTCATATTATTGATATATGTAACTATGTGAATGATGTGCGTAACACTATCACGGACCGCTTATTCTAGGATGTTGGATGCGGGCCATCACGTCGTGTTGAGAGTTGGCCTGTTTATTTCATAAATGGGTACAAGTTCCACATTAGCGACTGGGGTCACGAGAAAGCAACATTTAACAGTGGAGTATGTATAAGGACTTCAAGATCAAGTGAGGTTGAATGTGATTTTTATAGGGTGTTAGAAGAAATCATTCAACTCGAATATCCTGGATGGTTACACAAAAATGTTGTATTGTTTAGGTGTGCTTGGTTTGACCTTACTCTAGATCATGGCACTCGGGTTCATAAACAATATGGTATAGTTGAGGTTCGTGATGGTCACTGATATGGGAAGTTTGACCCATTCATTCTTGCATCCCAAGCTGATCAAGTTTACTACACCCCTTACCTAACAAAGTCACGTGAAAAAACGGGGTGGTTAGCCATTTTGAAAATCAAACCTAGACGCATCGTTCATTATAATGTAAATGACATCGAAGATGCATTTTAAGAAGAATTATTGGCCGGCGTGAACAATCCTCCCATAATTATGGATGACCCAATTGACAATTTAGTTGAAACAGGAGTAGGGGAAGCTGTAAAGGATGATAAGCCGATCAGGGAAGAAACTTTGCAACATGACGATGAATCTGACCATGAGGAGTCCCTTGAAGGAAGTGATGAAGAAGATGAATTTGAATCTGGGGATATTGATAGTAGCGAATCAGAGGCACAAACTGAGGACGATGAAGTCCATTGACTATAATGTAAACGTGCAATTACTTCTAAAATGTAATATGAACGTGGAATAACTTTTACTATGTAAATACTAAGTCCAACTTGAATGTGGTAGATGTAGTGGCAATACCAAGATTTTTTCCTAGCATTTTATTTTTGTAAACTGTTGTATGGTTTTTTAAAATAATGCAGATGCCACCTAAAGGAGATGCGACGTATACATGTCACCCAGGGAAAGGCCTATTTTAGCGGATGAAAGAAGTGTTAGCAGAACCAATTGCCAGACATGAAAAGGCAAGCCAATTGCATTTCCGTCATTCAGGTTCACAGCTTTCAACAGAACAAATAACAGTTCTACATCCCAACCCTCGTACAGGTGATATTCGCATTGCTCCAATCGGCCGTAGTGCTAGTCGATCTACTCCAGCCCCTGTAGCTTCACCCGATGGTGGGAATTCCAATGGTCAATCAGCGGTATCCCAAGCCCTGATTCAGGCATGCTTACGGATTACACCTCACGGTAACACGTAAGTAATGCACCCTTTTGAACCCTAATAGTTTATGTTACCTCCAGTATGTGTAGTGCCATTCAAAAAAATATTTATTGTGTCAGAACATGCACTTCATGTAGCTTCGTTCCATCAAGAGCAACATGGTTGGTGACTAGATGCTTCACCACACACTTCAAAGGACATCATGACTGGACGAGCGCAAGCCCAACAGATATTTAGGCATGGTGGCGTGCATTTGAAGTTTTCACTTTCTTCTCACAATTTCAAATTTTGCAATCATGTTGCCAACTATTCGACTCTATATATATTTTTTAACGTCCAAGGATTATGTGTGTGGGATCCAGCCCACCATAATGAGGTATATCGCGTTTGGCAAATGATAGCGGCTAATCATTACCAATCGACGCTAGGTGACATCCGCCGTGAGAAAAATCCGGCAAAATAGCGAGTAAGGGCATCTTTTATGACCGACACACAGTATGTAGAAATGGAGGAATTGTGGGCTTCAACAGAGTTTCACGAGCGATCGGCAAGGGGTAAGACAATGCAAGCATCATCATCGCAGTTCTCTAACTTGACAGGTGCATGTAGTGCTACTTATGCAGGAGGCTCTGTTTCAATTACTGAACACCGAGAGTAAATGGTAAAATTATCAACCTCTTTTACACATAATTCAACTTATTTATGTTGTAATAAAATTAATCTTACTACGTTTCCAATGCAACGTGAAAAAGATCTGGAGAAGAGGGACCCTAGCTTGTTTAAGGTCATACAACAAACTCATAAGAAAAAAAGTGGGGAATACGTTAACAGGCGGACTGAAGAAGTGGCGGTAATTATCATGCTAGATAATATGACCTGTTTACATACAATTTCTAATGGAGTTACTAATAAACTATCTTTACCCTTTATGAAGGCAAAGATAACTGCTGAGATTAAGGAACAAATGCAGCAAATAGATGATGAATGAGGTGCACATGACATTAATGAGGTTGCGATCATGAGTGCAGTTGCTGGTGTGAGAAAGAAATGGTGTGTATTTGACCTTGCATCAGAACAACATGTTGTGGCTGGACGATGACGATCGGGGAATACTCCTGCAGCACATGTTGATGTCACGCAGATGCCGGAGTTCACTGAACAAGTACAGCAAGTGGTAGTGGAGCATACCGCACAACAAGCATCATATTATAAGTGGAAGCTGGAGCGTCTGAAGAGGAGACAACGAGCTGAGCTGGAGTACGTATGTCAATCAATTGGCATTCCTCCGCCCACGCCTGCCGAATATAGATGCCTCGGGATTGGATCAAGACTATATCAGGTATATCATGCTACTATGTGTGTTTATTAACAAACAAACACTTAGTAGGAGAATGAAACTATGTAATTTCTATTGTGTATGTTTTTATGTGGATTTATAACAATGTTTATGTAATGACTTAGTAATTTCAATTGTGTAGGATTTTATGTCGTTTTATAACTACTTTTATGTAATATCAGTTCACTATTTGACTATATACGATACAATTATCTGGACTATAACAAGTTGACGTTGAAACTTAACATTGAATTGGAATTAACAGCACGGGAATAAAAAATATATTTCAAAAAATAAAAATTTCCAACGGCTTAAGCAGTTGGAAATATGGCCAAATTTCCAACTGCATAGGCAGTTGGAAAAATCTCCAACGGCTTAAGCAGTTGGAAATATGGAAAAATTTCCAACTGCCTTACCAGTTAGACAGTTGGAACACTAAAAAAAAATAATTACAGCCGTTGGAAATTTCCAACGGCTGACTGTTGTAAGTTTCAACGGATGATATCTAGGCTGTTGGAAACAGAACTTCCAACGCACTGATTACCAACGACTTCATGTTGGACACTTGTAAATTTCCAACTGTAGGCCGTTGGAAATGGCAGTTGGAAAATGACCCTTTTTTAGTAGTGTTAGAGCTCTCAGGAATGAAATGAAATCCAGAGAGTTTTCTAAACATAAGCAAATTTCTAACAGTAGTACTAACAAAATATTTTTAACTGACTTGAACTGTATCTAGTCTTGTAATTGCTCTCGCTAGCTAACTTGAACTACTTCTTATCTGTGCAGGGAATAAAAACAAGGTGAGCACAAATTTCCAGCAAGTGGCAAATTTTGAAAACAAAAATACAATATACAAAATATGTAGGGATCAAGTAGAAAACAATCTTATTAAAAATATTATAAATCCAATATTAATTAGAAAATATAATAAACATATAAATATGTCAGAATATTCATTTTGTAGGAAAGTCATACGAATAAAAATAAAAATAAAAATAAGTCATATAAGTGCCAGAAACAAATACAATTAACTTTATCATAAAACATAACAAAATAAATATGAAATTCATACCTGAAATCATTAGCTAAAGCAGTACAGTTTAAAATAGATAACAAAACATAATATTTTTTAACATAGTAAATGGGATGATCACTGTGACTACATTTAACCACTGTCGTACGTCTTGCTATAATAACTATACTTAACCACTATAGTACATCATGCATAATAACTACACTTAACCGTTGTAGTACGCCATGACATAATAACTACACTTAACTGCTATAGTACGTCATGCATAATAACTACACTTAACCGTTGTAGTATGTCATGACACAATAACTACACTTAACCATTGTAATACATTATACACCGACTAAGAGTCACCATCGGTTGAGCAACCAGAAGAACTAATCCTGAATAGTGCACTAGGAGACATAACATAATACAATGCCCTATGTGAAGGATCTAGAATTACATTTCCCAGTAGTCGGGCACAAAACCAACACCCACAAAAACAGAGTGAAAACATACATATTCATATTCATGAATTTTCAAAATTTAGAGGTCCATAAAAATTAGAAAATCATATTGCCATAATAACATAAGTTGTAATGCCTTGAAAATCCTGAGTATTTAAGTCTTAGATTATGAAGATTAAAAAAAAAAGCTCAGAAAATTTTTCTAAAATGGGAATTCAGCTCATTAAGCTCGGGAGACATTAAAATAAGTGAGGGATGGGTATATGTGAGTGTTGGACACTCTTGGAAATAAACTTGGCTTAGGCCAAGAGAATTAGTGATGAAAATGGTGGAATTTAAAGTTGAGGGGCTCAATTGCACAAAAGGATTTTTTTTGTGGAAGGACTCAATTGCATAAAATCAGAAGATAGGAGGACTAAATGGGGAATTAGGCCATTTTAAATGGCCTAGGATGCTTGGCCGGCCATCCCCCCTAAAAATAAAAATATTTTATGTCACCTTCCACCATTTCCCAATATTTTAATCCATCTCCCATCCAAGTCATCACATGGGATTTCATTTGTCTCCTACTATTGACTATTTCTACCAAACTTACCCAAAAGTCTTCCAATTAGTCTTCTTTACTTTTAATCTTGTCTCCCACTCATTTCAAACACATTATTCACCCCATTTGGACAACATGGCCTACCATTCCATATTCACTCCCAATTTCATTTCATTCCATCACACAAACACTCAAACACTCTCAACTCCTCTCTCATCTCTCTCCATTTTTGGCCATGCTCTTTTCTCCAAGTTCCAACTCTTTCTTCTCCTTCTAACTTTCGGCCATAGCAATAAACATACATCCATGAAGTTCAACCAAGTTTTCTTGGTATTCTCAAGCTCCTAAGAACATCCAAAGCGAGAATCAAGTGAGATTTTGAAGAAAACTCACAAGGAGATTTTCAGCCATCAAGAAATTTTGGTGTTCTTGAGCTCTACTCAAGGAGCTCTATGTATGCATGAAGTTTCCAAGCCATTGGAAGTAAGAAATCAAGAAGAAACTTAAAGAAGAACAAAGCTCAAATTCGGCCATTTCCTCTTTGTGAGGGTATGTAAGTGAAAACCAAGTTTTCTTGGTATTTTATGTTATTTGAGCTAAGAAAGTAAGATTTATTACTTACTAATGATTCATCCATCTTTGGCTTTTGTGCTAGAAAACAAGTTCTTGAAGTTTCGGCCAAGTTCATGTCTTGAACTTTCTACGAATGTACCAAGTGTTCTTGATGATTTTGGAGCATTAAGAGGACTACGAAGAAAAGAGCAAGTGAAGGCTCCAAGAACAAAGAAAAAATTTGGCCATGTTTATTCTTGGCTTTATGGAGCTCTTAACCAAGTGTTCTTGGTACTTTGGAGCTCATATGGACATTTTAAGCAAGAAAACAAGCAAAAGATGCAAGAAAAACAAGGATGTAAATTCGGCCATGTTTGTATTTTGGCATGTATGAGCTTAAACCAAGTGTTCTTGGTAGTAAACAAGCTCTTATGGATGTTCATGGCAATAGCCAAAAAGTTGGTTGTAAAAAGAGTAAGTTTTGTAAGCTAAGAAAATCAATAAATATTCGGCCATGTGTTGTTTTTGGTGATTGTGTATGTTAACCAAGTGTTCTTGGTATTTATGTGTTCCTAGAGATATATGGAACTAAAACAAGAAAGAAGAAATAAAGCATAAATTCGGCCAAGGATTCATTTTGAATTCTTTAAGTGAAAACCAAGTGTTCTTGGTATATGTGAGCTTCTAAGTACATGTAAGCTTGAAAATCAAGTGGAGCTTGAGAGAAATATTAAAGCAAAGTTTCGGCCATGTCTATAAAAGAGAGGTTTGATGAGCTAAAGCATTTGTTTATGGTATTATTAAACTCCTACATGCATTTGAGGCTTGGATAAAGAGTAAGAACAAAGAAAGGTTAAGTTTTGGCCTTACCTCCTTATGTTGAGGTTATGTAAGTTACACCAAGTATTCTTGGTAAATTATGGTTTTTTAGGTTAATGAAAAGCAAGTAAATAACTTGTTAGTGTTTTGGGCTTTATAGGTCCATTAAGAAAAAGACAAGTTCTAACAACAACAAAGCAAGGAAAGGCAAAGGAATTAAGCAACAAGAGGTTACCAAAATTATGGTAAGGATTTCCTATACTCACTTTGTTCTATGATTTTGTTTGTGAGTATTTGGGCCCCTAGGTGATGGTCAAAGAACCATGTGATCCTAGGAGTGCATAAGAGGGCTAAGTTGTTTTATTGCTTCGGCAATTCTGTGTGAGGATTTCTCATACTCACTTTGTGAGTATTCGGGCACATAATGCTAAGTGAGCTAAGTATCATTGCTTCGGCAACTCTGTTTACTCATGAGTTATGTGCAAGCATTACGGCTAGGAATTGAGTTTGGCCAACTCGATTCCCAAGCTAAGGAGCTCAGTACGGTATAAGATAAAGAAAGGTTTACTAGAATTGTATGTAATGTTTATGCTTGCTCTGCCCATCTAGAATGGTGTGTGTGTTTGTGTGCTTCTCTGTTTTGATTGTGCATGCTGACCCCCGATTATGAATATTATTGTTATATGTATGTATCTTGTGTTTTCTTTGTCTTAGTGTTTTCTTTGCAAGAACATGGAATAATTGCCATTACATTCTTGGTATAAGTTAGGCTTTGGAAGCCATATGTTAGGCCTTGGAGGCCATAAGTTGGCATTAGAAGCCATAAGAAATACCTCACTAAGTTAGGCATTGGATGCCATCGGATTCCTTACTAAGTTTTATAACTCACCCGCCCTCATCTACTTTTGTAGGAAAAGGATTGCTTGAAAGATCAAGCTAAGAGTATTGGAATACTCTTTCTATTGTGTTAAGGGTTGGGTATGTGTACGGTATTGCTAAAAAAACATATTCATATATATCTTCTAAGTGTCTCTTATGGTATAGATTGCTTGTGAGTCAAGCTAATGGTGTGGACTTCCTTATGCAGGCTTATGAAGTCTAGAAGTTTGTGGGAACAAGGTCTATTAAGGTGGAATGTGTTCCATGATAATATGAATTGATTGCCATGTATCATGCTTTTGGATATCCTGGCTAAGTTTTAAGTAATTTCGTTTACTTTTAGTATAACACCATTTTTATGACTTGTAAATATGAACTCACGGACCATGGAATGTTTTGGAATGCCTGGTGATTTTCACCATGTGCTTGGCATGTGCTAAGAATGATATGCAAGTATGGAAGTTAAGTTGTTTATGATCAAATGAGAATGAGCCCACATGTTAAGTACAAACATAATTGCATGTTTATAAAGTTTTGTTCAATAATGAAGCATGCAATATTTGGCCTTGTATGTGCACCTAAGGAAGAATTGCAAGTGAACTTGGATTAGTATGGAATTAGTCACATATATGCTAAAATGGCATCTAAGGACATTCAATGCATGTAACTGGTTATATGTACCTTTGGATGAATTAAGTATGTATGTTTCTAAGACATATAAGAGTATGCAAGACGTGAGTTCATAAATAAGTTTTCAAAATATGGATATGGTGTTTTGGTTGCCATGCATGTACTTGGCTAAGCATGATAAAGATCATGAAATGAACACTAAAATTCCACATAGGTACTAGCTTGTTTCTGAGAGCACCCAAACTTCACCTTTATTAAATAAGAACTTAATGAGCTAGTACCGGTAAGTATCCTGGGGTCATGCCCGTATGTTTTTATGAGAATTATTAAATGCCCTTCTGTATGAAAATTTCCGCTGCGTGTTTAAGTAATCGGGCAAGTTTGGGCATGACATAAGTAAAACATGTTTGATCCCACAATCATTAAAACACAAATTACATACTTAGAAACATACATAATAGATGTGTAATTATTTCTAATATATTTAATGACAAAAATTCAAAATAAACTTTCAAATAATAAAGGTGAAATCAAGAGAAAAAGTATAAAGTTCAAATTATTCATAATTTAAAACCAAAGCTTCAGAAAAATAGAATTCAATGTAATTCAATACTTTAAAATCAATAAAGTGAATAGCAAAATAGTAATTTAAGTTATGACCACTTACCTCAAGTTGCAACTTTTCAACTCCCAAAACAATGGTTTAGTCACCTAAAATAATTGTATAAAAGTCTATGCCAAAACCAAATTGAATTAAGAAATAACTCAAAATTATTCTCTGTCAATGACCTAACTAAATATTTCTGAAGCATAAGGACTCTCTGAACCCCTGTTCAATGCCCAGGGATCAATACTGTCAATAACCCGATTCTTCTTTTCTGCCCTAAACTTGCAGTGACTAAATTGTAACATTTTTAACCATAGGAACTTAATTCACTCGACTCCAAACACTAGCAACCTGCATTGTCATTAATCCAATTTTTGCCCATATCATGAAATCTTCATCTCCTACCTTCGCAACCTGCTGTAACTTGCCGGACTCCACCATTAACCAGCCAAAACCTCCCAAACTTGTCCCTAATTTATTCTAAATAATCTCAATAATCAATTATCTCTTCCAATCTCTAAAAACCATCAAAATCCTACCCAAAATAATTTTAATATTTTTTTTAATTACATGAACATATTTAATACAGGTGTATAAGAAAATTTTAAAATGAAACTCACCAAAATTACTTATTTTGAAAAAGAAACTCCTAAACTTGATCTTGATTTCCAACCCTTGTTTCTTATTCTTAATTGATAAAATGGCATAAGAGTAGAAAACTAAACCCTATTTTTTTTTTCCGCAAAGGTGTATACATATACTAACAAAGCTCACTCTTATTACGTTTATAACTCTATTTATTTTATTTCTTTTCTTTTCTTTTTTTCTTATAACAGAGCCCAATATATTACTAGGCTTCTTTCTTTTGTTTACATTTTTTTTTCAACCTTCTATTACTTCCACGTTAGCAACTCCTGTTTTTCTCACTTATTATTTATTTGTTCTTCTTGATCTATTTTTCTTTTTCTTTAACAAAACTACCAAAGTTATTCACAAATCTACATTAGTGAAAATTTGGGATATTACAAGTGGTGTATGTGCTGTTCCATTTAGTAAATTTTTTATTTATTTATACAAACTTATTGTTATGTAATATGCTTTGTCATTCATCCCTGCCTCTAACTGTGTTTATGCCCCATTGGAGGAAGAACTAATGCCCCTGCCTCCAGCAGCATCTGTGTTGTTCTATTCAGTAAATTGTGTTGTTCTATTCATAAAAATGTGTTGTTTAAATATAGTGTTGTTTTATTCAATAAGATGTGATGTTTCATTCATACAATTGTGTTATTCTGTAATATGTTATTTACTTCGTAAGATGTGTTGTTCATAACTAACGTAATTTTGTTTAGTATAAAGTGTTGTTTCATTTATATAAATGTGTTGTTCTATACTACGTTATTCATTTCGTAAGATGTGTTGTTTATAGATAATATTGTTCCATTCAGTAAAAGTGTTGTTTTATTCATACAAATGTTTGTTCATTTAGTAAGATGTATTGTTCGTAAGTGTGTTGTTTTGTTAAGTAAGAAGTGATATTCTATTCATACAATTGTGTCCTTATATAATATATTGTCTACTCAGTAATAAGTGATGCTCATGTTAGTGGGACGTAATATTCAAACGTGGTCGTATTTTTGTAAATAATGTGAAAGTGCAAGTGTATGCTAGTGCACCTGTGTTGGGTTTTGGGAGCCAAACAAACACAGCGGAATATAATCGAAACCCTCCAGGAACCAAGTGAAACGAGATAAATCGGGTGTTCAAAAATGTTTTACCTAATTCGGTTGAGATCTTTCACCCAATTGTTGAGTCGAATCACAAAACTTGAATAGTTAACGTGTTTAAGCTCTCTATGGTATCCACATGAGCCTCTCGGGATCACCACGCCTCCACCACATCTCGGCAGATGTGTTCCTTTTTTGCCCGCAATACTAGCTTGCGTCCTTCAAGCAATGGCAAGAGAAAAGTGCAGCTGGAACCTTCAAAACTCTTCTGATTTCATCCTTAAAAAGGCTAGGGCAAGAGCTATGAAATTCTCACTATATGATGTATTTATAGTGAGACTCAACTTTCAAGCCTAATGGGTTTTAAAACCTTAATTCAATTAGGCTTAATTTCAGGCTTAATTAATGGCTCAACCTTTGGGCTAATTATTAATCTGAAATTATTATGAAACCCAAACCAAAATAATTTGGCCCATGCACTCAAATAACCCAATTGGCTCTATGTATACGACCCAATAGGCTCCTATCACGTTAGCAATGATCATAAATAACATTTATGATCATAAACAATGAGCAGTGTCTAGCAACACATCATTGCTACCTAAGTGATAAGATAGTCGGTGATTCAACTAAACTTCTATGATCATTATCCGTATATGTCATTGTTCCTTTGTCCAAGATATCAAGAGCAAGCACAAGACATGGAATGTGTCACTCTCATATAGCCCGATCTATGGTTTATTGATTACTGAGTAGACTAGCTTAAACTAATGACATTAATATTGTATATCAACTTATCCGAGCATGGCCATACATTTTCTTAGTCTCACTCTATGAAAGGACCCAAAGATATCACTTCCGTTACATGGGAAGGACAAATATCATATTGATCATACAAAACCCTCTGTATGATATTTGACATTCCCAATGATCACCTTCACATTCACTCAGTTACGAGCAACAAAAGAAAGTATCAAAGTATATGACTCACATGTAGGGAACCTTGATGATCTTAGGTCAAAGGACTACATATACTATGATCACTATGAGACTCACTTATGACACTCATATAACAATCCATGTAGCGTTCTTATGGTAGATCGGTCTAGTACACAAGTTCTCTAACTTGTACCAATATGTAGACTACATATCTCATATTAGTCTCCACATATGCTAGTCTTTATGTATTATTGTAACTTACTCCACAATAATACTAGACCAGGGATATTTAAGAATACTATTATTCCAGGGTTATAATTATGTTTGATTACGTTACGCAGAAATAAATAACAAACACAATTATTGAAACAATGCCTCAATAAAATATCATGACTCAATATGTAAAATACAATCATCTCATGATTAGCTTTTAGGCACAACACTAACACCTGATATATGCTATAGCTGCTCTTTTGAAAAAAGCTAATGTAAATCATCAAAAATTTGTAATAGAGAAAAAGAAAAACTTGTTTTCAAAATCATCATCAACATGGTAAATGGTTAGACAAAAGAATGATATATTACCATAACCACTTGCTTCAATAGAAATTTGTAGTATGAAACAATGGCCCCAACCTTAGGAAAATATGAGAAAAGAAAGAAGCACAAATTATTAGTGCACTATAAATGGAAATTTAAGCTATAGAGATATCCTAAGCGAAAACCAGGGGCCCTTTAATGGTGAGCTCACTTACAGATCCTCCCATATCTACAATCAAATGACAAGGATAGACGTCCAAACACAACACCTGCTAGCCCTCATATCCCTATTCAAGACTTTGAAAGTCCAAGCCTTTTCATTCAAAAATTCATCTAAAGATAATTCCATAAGAGGAAAACAAAAGTTAAAACAGAAACTGGCAAGCACAAAGAAACATAGCAACGATAATAAAAACCATGACCATAGAGTTTCATTGAGAGATGGAAATGGGTGTACCTGCTTGTTGCCTCAACACCGGAGGCATGCTTGGTGGGTTCTAGGTGCAACCGATGCAGCCATGGTAGAACTTGTGATTCATACCTTTGTGAATGACATTAACTGATATTGCTGTTTGGACCCTCTCTACACTACCAATAAAAGACTCTAAAGGAACTGACCTAAAATACCATCAGGAACCAAAAATCAAACAAAATCTTTGAAGAATTTAAAAGTTTAAAGCCCGATCTATAAAAACTGGTTGTGAAGCTCCTTTAGAGAAAGTTAAAAAGAAGAACAAAATGAGTAAAATCTTGTAAACAAATGAAAGTTCTTAAAAAAAAAATTTGAGGCTGAAACTTTGAAGCTTGATGTATGAAAAATGGTTGAGTTTTAGAAAAAAAAAACTTTAGAGAAATTTAAAGATGAGGAAGAATGCTACCCAATGCTACAAAAAAACTTTCAAAACTTTCAAAGCTATTTCCAAGTGAAGTTGTTGCTTGCCATATGGCTAGTAATCATAGTATCTTCTATAAACACTCAAGCCTTTCATTAGGCTATATGTATGTATGCATATTCTGCTAGCTATTAACAATCTATACTTAACTACTTGATTTGGTTATGATATGTGGATTAAGGATTCATCTAGTTACCAAATTTATGATATTTAGCTTTATATTTCAGGATTCAAGGCACAATTGCTTAAATTGAAATAGTTCAATGTCTGGAAAGGATGATGTATCAACCCTTAGGCACGGGTGTCGCAGGCTAGAATTTGTGCCATTCCATTTGGTGTTTGGAGACTAACCTAGAAAGTTAAAAGCATAAATAAACTCTTTCTTAAGCAAAACACATAGTATTGGCTTAAGAAACAAAAAAAAGGAATTGGCACGACGGCCCATAGGCTAATTGGCATGATACCCCACTATTTCTTGTGACTAGCCAAGGTTCAAATCTTGACTGTTTCCCTCTTTGCCACCAAAAGGTGGGCTTAAGTAAGGTGAGATCGGATCTATAGTAGACTTAATAATAGGATTTCTCTTGAAACCATATCTTTCATTGTAATTGTGAGAATAAAACAATTAAGAGTGTGCGTGCCTACTGGCCACTGCCATTGTGACGAATCCTTTTATTGACATGCTCGAAATCCCTTTCGAACCCATCTTCTTCTCTTGCCTCTGAAACTAAGAACCCCAATCTTAATTTGGAGCCCACGAGTCTCCATGTAATACCCCAAAACTTCAATGAAAGACCTAAGTATAATGGAAAATAAAGCTAGGGTCTAAGTATATAAGAAAATAAAGAATAGGGACTATGACATAGTTGGCTCCTTTTATTACTATGAAGGCCACTAAACTTCAATGTTTTTCCCTTGGCTTTCGGTGTGACAGTCAAGGCAAGAGAGGGGCAGAGTGTTGAACAAAGGAAGAAGAGGAAAACAAATGAATTGGCGATCCCAAGTTAAAAATTCAAGGTAAGATATCAATCTTGTTCTTAAGATATAATTATTTATGAGTTATTTCTTAAGAACTGATGATCGAATAATCCTCATAAGATCAAAGATTATGATAAGGATGCATCTTGAGAATTAACAGGGATTAGAATGGGAGGAAATTAAGAAAGATTGGAAATTTTCATGCACCATTGTGATTTTAGAAATTCTAGCAATAGATCAAGATATTTTAGTTGGTTATATGCTAAAATATCATTGGAAACTAGGCTTATAATATATCATTGGAATGGACTCTAACTCTACTTTAACATAGAAGAAACGAAATTCAATTTGGAGGCTTGAGTGAGGAGTTATGTTAATTCCTGCAAGACATCACTGAAATGATAGTTGTTACACGAATCTGAAACTTGAGAAATAAACTATACCTATTTGCTTATCCAAATATTGTGAATCAAAATTAATATTATAGCTCGAGAAGTCTAGTTTCATAATAATTTTATGGATTATAATTTGACGTTGTATGCAAAGAGTTATGGTCAATCTTGTGAAACCACACAATTTTGTTAGTTTTATTGGTCGATGATTAGGATGGATACTATGCCATTCATGTTGAACCAAGGCTTTTGGAGACTAAAATAGGCTTTGATAATAGTTCATATTCTTTTGATTATGTTCTTGAACCTGGTTGATTGTTGAATTGAATTTAGCATCAGAACAAGATAAGTGTCATCCTATATACCTTGCTTGTTGTCTACTCTCTCTTTCCTTGGGTCAAGTATGATTTTGGTTACCAGAACCTTATAAAATGATTACTATTACATGATGATTTCCACTTGATTTCTTATTTTATAAGTGGTTTATGTTGCTTTTTCACCCAAGCAAGGGATAATTTATAAAATTCTAATTGATTATCGATGTGTTGCGACTTGAGAATGAAAACAAGATTTTTGTGACTTGTTTTTTATTATGGATCCTAAGAATGATTTTACAAATTTAGAAAGAGCTCATGGTCTAGCTATGTATTTGGCCAAATCTATGCTATATTAACACCTAGAACTAAGTTCTACAACCCCACCAAGGAGAATAATGGTTGGTAACGAACGAATGATATCACCGGAATAATAGTAATCATATTTATGATCCTGTCATAGAAATAATAGTGACCCTTCAAAGAATCTATGAGCTATGAATGGTTTCAAGTATTATATTACCTCCATCCCATTTTAGTTGAAATATTTTTCTGGGCACAGAGATTAAGGTGTATGTAATTTGTGTTATTTTTTTATGCAATAAAAGTTTAAATAATGATTAAAAAAATTCTTTTTTGGGTTTTGTGCAGTGAGAGATTGAGTGGAGATTAAAAAAAGAGTCTTTATTGAGTTTTGTGTAAAATGATAATTTAATTGTTTAAACTTTTCCAAAAGAGAAAACGTTTCAACCTTTTGGGACTTCCCAAAAAGGAATACGTTTCAAGTAAATTGGGACGGAGTGAGCACTATAAATGAGATATTCATGTTTTCTTGCATGAATGATATATGGATTTTTGTTTATGAGCATGTGAATGTTTTCTTACAATAGTTGATTTTCATGATTGATGTTTTACCTATGAAAAACTTATGCTTAATCTGATGTGAGCTTTATAGCCCAGTTTGTTAGCTCATGAGAATTTGAAGGCTTTCTTTTTAGCGGTTAGACTTGCCAAGGATCTTTTTATTTAGAACTATGGATATAGTATTTCTAAAAGGTTATTGAGATTTATTGGTCATGTCACTTCATTGGTTTTAACATTTTTCTAATAAAAAGTATGAGGCATGAGGTATTCTAGAAATGCGCTCTATTTTATATGCTATGTTATATTAAAAAAGAAGGTTTTGTGTTACTCAAGCTTGGATTAAGATGACATGGCTGTGTCATGCTAAGTTTTTGGGCGTGGCAGTCAAGACCTGATTAAAGACCTGAGGACAAGAATACAAGGTTTTTTGGGCATGATGAAGATAAAAAGATATTATTAGTCGCTATCTTCTACACGATGTGCTACTAGGATTCTAGGAATCCAATGGCAGAACCAGCCATTCGATGCTTCCGACTCTTTTGGTTGCATATTCTGGTTCTTAATGTTGATATTGAATCTGTGTTTTAGGCTTTGGAGATATACCACTGTTTTATTGATTTAGCTAGTTACTGTGAGAGATTGGTGCACATAGTTTTATTGATGAGCTCTGCACATAGTTCGTGTTGTGCACTTGCTTCTGGCTCTCGGATTACGTCCATGTACAATTTTGTTTGCCTTTTTATTGTCCACTGCCTGCCTACTTCATGCGTAGATGCTTGTATTGTTTTTGTCGTGACTAGCTCTTATTGGGAATGTGTTCTCATTAGTTCTGCCATTAACATTTCAGACATTAGAGCTGAGCCTGGTAAGCCTAGGAACCAGGTGTCTTAGACTGTCGGCTGAGAATCGATAAGGTAAAATCTCGTTCTTAGATTTTGTGATTTAGGCTTGTTTATACATCAAAGCAGTTGCTGCTACTGTCAAGGCCCTTGAAAGGCTTTCTAATGTAATTCTATAATACTATTGCCTGTACCCTTCTAATTGTACTAGAAGAATGAATTGAGATGTTTGGGAAGACATACTGCTACAGATGTACTAAACTGGGCTCTTAACTATTTTGCTGCAGGAACAATTTTTATAATTAATATTAGAGTTTTTGATAATTTATTTAATGGTGACGATGAAACAGCTAAAGCTAAAAACTACCATTAAATGACTGTTCCAAAACTCTAACATTATTCTTTAACGCTAATACACCAAATGAGGCCTAAACCAGTAAAACAACTTGATAGACTTCTGAACCGTGAATATGAATGCTTCCAGACACTTACCTGGAATGGTTTTTACCCTACAGATTGCTTGCTGAACCAAAGATAATGTTTTATGTTTTATGTGAGCCAAGTTATTGCACTAGTTTCCTAGCTATTTATTGTTAAACAACGCCTTTGGTTCCAAAGAATAAAGTAACTTGCTTTACACGCTTCTGGCACTTCTCTTCTACTAAAAGTATTCGTTTTGTATCACAAAACGAGTTTTGATGTCTTTTGGTCCAACTGCTTTTATCTCAACCCCTTGCCAATTGGTTTGTTTTGAGAAATGGTTCTTTCACAGCTCTCTGACTAGGCAAAGTGGGCTTCGATTCATCAGTCTCCTAATGAGTCTTTGTAGGCCTGTTCTGGAGCCCAATCAAGTTGACGCTCCCTGGGCTATTTGATTAGTGATTTAATGAGTAAATTTCTTGAATGGTCCCTCATATTTACTTATTGTTTTCTTTTAGTCCCTAACCTATTGAATGTTCTGTTTTAGTCATAAGCCTATTAAAAACGTTTTGCTTTAGTCCGAATCTATTAAAAACATTTCATTTTGGTCTTAATTTAATGAAATTTGTTAACTCAAAATTTTTATCTGATAAGAGCTTTTTAGATCATAATTTAAACTATTCGGTAAATTTCTTACAATAAATTTAATTTATTAATAATTTTTTTATGGATAATGAAAAATTCAAATCATATTTTTTCTTTCTGTAAATTGAACTTATTTCATTCAAAAAGAAAAAAATACTAATTTAAATTGTTTATTTAATGTCAAAAAATATTAAACTATTTAAATTTACTGTAAAACAGTTACCAAATATTAAGATTAGAATTTTAAAAGTTTCTGTCAGACAATTATTCTAAGTTAATAAATTTTATCTGGTAATGGAGCAAAATGAAACAATTTTAATAGATTTAAGACCAAAACAGAACACTCAATAAGTTAGGGATTAAAAAGAAACAATGACAAAAGGTTATGGACAATTTATGTAATTTACTCGTGATTTAACTCTATGCTCAATGTACTTTTATAGCAAAAGGCATAAATTTTGGGTGGCAATTACTATGGTAGAAACTTTAGACATTAGGCAGCCTTTGGCGAAGCCGATTCATCTCATCTTTTAATGGTCTCCACCGATGTTCTACTGAACACATCGTTCCACACAAACCAAATAGTCAATAAGAAGCTTCTGAAGATAGAGTCTAACATCTAAGTGGCGCAAAGAATACAATCATGAGATGATGGAACTATTATCACCCATATTGGGAATAGATGATGCTTTTTTTAGTAATCCACAGTGCATTGGTCTTAGCAGGGCTAACAGCCAATATCAGTTGGGTTGGCACCCACCCTCATCATTTGGTCAGTATTCAATTGGGGAACAGCAGCTGGCTCCAGAGCTACTATTCCTGGTTAATCAGGGTACTTAAAGTGCGTAGGATCAAGCTGATTACAATACCAGGCATTTAAACTGGACAGAACCGAAGTTGAAATCATTCAATCTCGGGACTGTAGGTGAAAGGCGCCAGTCTCTTTCCATCTCGCCGCGCACCGTGGGTGGGTATAGAAGATGTTGGATCCCAACAAAGTCAAAAAATAATTGGGCAATGAAAGAATAAATGAGCAACAGCTTCCTCCTCTTGGCTTGAACACATTTAAGGCAAAATATGCTAATGGTTGGAGGAAAAAAGTGAAAAATCAACCATAGCTTAGGTATTAATGATGTAACACTAGAAAAAAATTGCAGTATATTTCAAATTCAAGGGCTGTTAATATTTACTTAAAGGGCCAAATTGCAACAATGCATGTAGTTCGAAACCATCACGAAGAAGTAACCACATGAGGCGTAACTTGCAAATCTAGCTACGCTTACGCGTTGGATAAAATAGACGCTTCCTCCCATTGACACATCTGCTGCAGTTGCCCCCGCAGGTCCGACAACGAAAAGGAGGAGCAATTTAACTTATAAGAATGGATATATATGAAATGTCGTGAGAGTCGATTAACAGGAAAAAAAAACAATTATTCTTTTGGTAGAACCATGTGCAAGTATACATGTAAGGTATGAGTATTTACAAAGAAAGGTTTTGGGTAAGCTCTCTACCTTATGAAACCTGGAGGGCTTCAAGCAGCATTTGCACCACTTATTAGTGAGTTTAAGCATGGAGTGCCTCTGTCGTGCCTAAAACCCGGGCCTCTGGGACAGTGTTTTAACTTTACCAGCTAAGCTGGTTAGGTGAAGACAGAGAAAATGAAGGTCCACTTTGTGAACTCACATTACCAAAGAAGAAAGTTTATGACGTCCAGGGTGAAAATCCAGCTGTTGAGGACCTAGTACATATGGTAGGGAATAAAGAATGGAGGCAAAGAGCAGACACTAAGGAGATAAAACCAAGGACAAGCAGCAGCAGTGCAGGGCTTCAGGAGACCGACTGGGTCGCACCCCCAGCAAGATGCTGCAGCAGAAGCACAAACTTCTGGTCATTCTAGTCAGTATGACTATCCTCAGAATCAGTGGCATCGCATCTTGATCACCGCCGCCATCCTAAACTCTCCACATGCAAAAATGAAGGCCGAAGCCCCAGACAACAGCATGTGCTGGGCCCAACAATGTGCATTCAGAGGAGACTCTTCCCCGGAGAACGACCAGTTTGGAGTCAGAGTAGTGGTGGAACTAAAGAGGAGTTATCGGACAAACGAGAGACTGGTTAGTTATTGTGCGGTGCAATCATTTGCAAGAAAGAAACACTGCCCAGAACGAAACCAAATGCACACAAAATTGCAGCACCATCCATCAATACAAGAACTGAAAGTACTTACCACAATAATATATGGAGATCAAAAGGGTTTAAAATCAGTGTGAAAGAGTACAACCCAAAATGCAAGAATATATCGTAACCTTGAATCTCTACCTACGGCAAAAGTTTACTGAAAGAGAATAATAGACTACAACACGTATCTGATTGAGCTGATTAATCAATCTTCACTGATGAGTAAATGAGCCTCGTGAACCAGAAGCATGCATAAAATCCAATGGTGCCCGTCAAAACGAAGAATGCATATGAAGCTATAAGCATGTATCCAAAGTAAAGCAACCCGGACACAAACTTGGTGATCTCCAGCTTCGTGAAGAAATAAAATGTAGCATAGAGGAAAAGATACAACGCTGAGGAACCTGCTGTTAAGTATGACCTCCACCACCAAAGGTAATCCTCGCTGCACAGCTGGAAGTAACAAAGCACAATGGTGATTTCTGCACAGGTGATGATGAGAATGACAAAGACCAAGAATAGGAACCCAAAAATGTAGTAGAACTGATTCAGCCATATCGACGTGAGAATGAAGAACAGTTCGATAAAAACAGCTCCAAATGGAAGGATTCCTCCAATCAAAATCGAGAACACTGGATTCATGTACCATGCCTGCTCAGGGATCTGCCTTGGGATTTTATTTGTCTTCACAGGATCTTCAAGTGCAGGCTTTTTGAATCCAACATAGCTACCCACAAACACCAGTGGCACAGAAATTCCAAACCACATCACAACCAGAGCAAACATTGTGCCAAATGGCACAGCCCCTGAGGATTTTTGGCCCCATATCAGAGCATTCAAGACAAAGAAAATAGCAAAGACAATAGCTGGAAACATGCATGCAGTCCTTAGAGCAATTCTCTTCCACTCAGTTCCTTTGAATGATTTGTACAACCTTGCAGAAGCATAACCAGCAAAAAGACCCATGAAGACCCAAAGTAAGAGCATAGCTGTCATCAGTCCACCTCTGTTGGAAGGGGAAAGAAACCCAAGCATTGCAAAGATCATGGTCACAAGAACCATTCCCAAAAACTGAACACCGGTTCCAACATATACACAAAGTAGGTCAGAATTAGTTGGAGGCCTGAAAACATCACCATGGACTAGTTTCCACCCTGTTTCTTCTTGGGCTTCTTCCTGGGTCTCAAGCTCGTTATATTTAGAAATGTCTCTGTAAAGTGTGCGCAGCATAATCATGGCAACCATGCCCGAGAGGAAGAGAACAATCATAAGAGAATTGACAATTGAGAACCAGTGGATCTGGTCATCGCTCATCAAAAGATAAGCATCCCATCTAGATGCCCACTTGACATCACTTTCCTGATTACCAACATAAAATATAAAATGAGTATAACATCACATTGCATACATCATTGTCTATAATCTTCATATCTGGAAGGACCACCTCAAGCAAAGTCCATCCTAAGAACCATCAATTTCAAAATAGCACACTATACTGTGTATAACTAATCTTAACTTTGTAATTATTCTAAACCACCAAAACTGAGTTTACAAAAAGAGAGCAAACCTGAAAGTCAACATCATAAGTGAATATAATTTCCTTATTAGCTTCAACTTCCTGAGGTGTGTTAGAGTTATCAACCGCATGCTTTGCATGAGGATCACAGGTTGTCAGGCGTGTTTTATCATTCCATTTCCCTTCATATGCATGCTTGACACTGCATGTTTCCAAATCAACAATATCAACAAGTGACAACATGCATCAGACATAAAACACCAACTTCGTTAGATGAAAAAACTCCTGCAGACCTGAATGGTTTAACCTCAAATCCAACAATCCTTGCAGAGTCAGTTTCCATATCCCGGTGATACTTGACAGTAAATGCCAGATGATTGTGAATAAAATGCTTTTCTTCCTTACTCTGAACATGGTGAATTAAACAAAATTCAGTAAACAGAAAACAAGGGATGACCAATATCAAATCTTTTGGTATCACCAAAAGGTATATTACCCCACTGTACTGGCCTCTTATCCCGATGTGATAGCCAAGCTGGTAGATAGTACGAGATTCTTGATCCAACCGTTGCAATGGAACAACTAGCGGAAGGTTGTCAAGGATCCTGTTCCATGATAGGAATAAGTCAAGATACTAAAACACGAAAACAAAACCTAAAAACAAATAGCAGATAGATGTGGGCTGTTCCCTACATGTTCACGCGATATTCATCATTGATCTTTTCTTTGAAGCCCTTGGCCGTTTTGGCATCCAGAGTGAGGTGGCAAAAAACATTGCACATTTGGGGTTCCCGCATTTTAAACTGCAGCAATCATGGCATAAGGGAGAAGCGCATAAACAAAGAAACCAAGCAGATTTTCAGTAAGCAAGTCTAAGCCGAGCAAAGAAAAGATAACAAACCACAAAGGGGGAGTTCTCGATTCGGTCTCCCCGGAGCACTTCTCCCAGATTCTCAGTGCTGTCCACAATCTTTGGAGGGCGGCAAAATGGCAAGGAGTAATACGAGTAAGGAAGCTGCGTCTTAATCGAAGTTAACTTGTTGACCTTCACCTTAAGCTCATCTCCCTGGGCAAACGTAACAAACACCCACTTACTCAACAAACCAAACTCACGAAATCGACACAGATCGATCAGTAAATCAGCAAAACGCCAACACACAGCGATCAGATCGAACAAGAGAATCGACAAAACAAAACAGGTAAGCACAAAATCGAGCTGAGATTCGATAGAAAGAGGATAAACGACCTTTTGGAAGTCCTCGGGAGCGACGCCGGGAAGGTAGAAGGAGTGGCAGCCATGGATGAGAAGAAGGATCACGGCGGCGATCGGCAGAAACCGTCTCCCAGATTCCATTTTCATGGAACGTCGGAGGAAGGTCGTGAGGGTGAAGCTCAGATCTGGAACTGGGGGAAGGTGAAAAGAAATACGACGACGAAGACAAGTTCGAGGTACTAAAGTCTGTTCAGCAACCGCAATTTACATTTCTATTGGATCTCAGCTGGCCCAAATAAAACGGGGCCTGTTCCTGAGGACCTTACCTTCGAGATCCAAATTGTTCAATTTATATTTTTTAGCAGAAAAATGTAAAAGTTTGAAATAGGTAAAAGTTTGGGTAAATTGCATCCGCTAACCCCAACCTTTAATTATTATTTCACTTCTAACCCTAACCTTCACTTTGCTCGTACCATATCCCTAACCTCAATAAAACGTTTCATTTTGGCCCCCTTTTGGATGGAAATAGTTATCTTAGACGGAAAAAGCCACGTCAGCAGATTATTGTGGTGAAAAATGCTTCTTTTAACCCCTATAAAAATCTTTTTTTGCAAAAAAAGCCTTACAGTTTTTAAATCTAACAAAAAACCTTAGCCAACCCTCTCCTACCTCTCCTCCATCTCCGGCATCCCCATCTCGGCGACCTCCCACTCCAGCAAACCCCCTCCTACCGCTCTTCCCTCTCCGGCCTCTTCTCCACGACGAGTGTGGCTAATCTAGATAAAATTGGAGACAAAGGACAGGGAGTGAGAAGGAGGCCAAGAAGGAAGGAAGAGATAGTGAAGGCGGCGGGGAAAGGGAGGCCGAGAGGGAGGGACTAGCGAGCAACGGCAGTGAGAGGGAAAGAGACTGATAAGGTTGGTTGGTGCGAGGAAAAGGGATTGGGGCTAGGGACGGAGGACGAGGGATGCCCGGAGAGGGTCGCGATGGAATCGAAATCGGTCTTCAGCAGCAACACACGGCCCTCTTGCACTCACCGTTGAATCGTCGTCTACTCTCCATTGAACCGCCCTCACCCACTGACGCCGAATCAGAGAAAGCCGAATCACAAGCAAGGATGGAAGAGAGGAAGCGGAGATGGGTGAGCGACGGACGGGGGTGCCCGGAGAGGGTCGCGATGGAATCGAAATCGGTCTTGAGCAGCAACACACGGCCCTCTTGCACTCACCGTTGAATCGTCGTCGTCTACTCTCCACTGAATCGCCCTCACCCACTGACGCCGAATCAGAGGAAGCAGAATCACAAGCAAGGATGGAAGAGAGGAAGCGGAGATGGGTGAGCGATGGACGGCAGAAACGGAAGCCAAATCAAGAGGAAGTCGAATCGCAGGCCGGAGATGAGAGGACAGGGCGGAAATGGAGGTCGGAGATGGCGCCGCCGGAGAGGGAAGAGAGGTAGGAGGGGGTTTGCCGAAGCGGGAGGCCGCCGAGATGGGGATGCCGGAGATGGAGGAGAGGTAGGAGAGGGTTGGCTAAGGTTTTTTGTTAGATTTAAAAACTGTAAGGCTTTTTTGGCAAAAATGATTTTTATAGGGGTTAAAAGAAGCATTTTCCACTACAATAATCTGCTGATGTGGCTTTTTCCGTCTAAGATAACTATTTCCGTCCAAAAAGGGGCCAAAATGAAACGTTTTATTGAGGTTAGGGATACGGTACGAGCAAAGTGAAGGTTAGGGTTAGAAGTGAAACAATAATTAAAGGTTGGGGTTAGCGGGTGCAATTTACCCGTAAAAGTTTAGACAAAATGCATTCGGTCCCTTAGTTTTAACCGTTATTCTAAAGAGGTCACTAACCTTATCTTTTGTGATAAAAAAGTCCTCTACCTCTAAACATGCGCCTCATCTCAGTCCCTTCCGCTAGTTTTTTCATTATCTTCTATGACAGTTGGTGATGTGGTGTCTTCTAAGTTAATGTAACAATCCAAAATACCACGTGACCTCTTCTTTCAAAACAACAAATGACAATTATGAAAGAATAAAAATTTTCAAACTAAAACTGAAAAAAACATGATTTAAGAAACTTAAAACATTGATTAGCCTAAATTCACCTTTTTCCCCCAAATCATCTATGCATTCAACAATGCATCCTAAAGGTTTCATGGCACTCATCCAAAAGCTAGTCAGCCTCTCCCGTGGCGACGGCAACCTGCCTTCATGCTGGATGATGAGAGTAAGTGCGTTATGATCGGAAGGAATAATGACGATAATGAATTTAGATTGTCGGTTATAACGATGGAGGAGAATTGTTATGGGCAAGTGAATTCATGTTTATTAACGCTGATATTCAATCATCCTTCGCCAAAATTCTTGTAGAACATGCTGGTTTTTAAGCCAATTTTGGCTAAGTTTATCTTTTTTTGCAATAATTAGCCATTCTATAATTGTGGTGATTCGTTGTTCTACTCACATAACATGAACAGCTATTTGTCATCGTTGCTATTGAGATTTGACGCAATTAATGAATTTTGTGATTACTGAGAATTATATTTTCAATTTAACAATTTTGGATCAAGACACTTTCTTTGATTAATTGATTCTTTTTTTTTTCTCTTTAGATCTAGTTTTTGTTTTGTAATGCAAATAAGAGTTATGACATGTGACTTTGTTTATAGAGCCTGATCATAATGCAAATCATCTTCTCTCATTATAAAGGCCTAGATGTAGAGGCAAGTGGTAAAGTGGGAACTGTGGCCAAAGGAAAGCAAGGAGGAGATGTGGGCGAAGAAGGCGGCCCATGGGTAGTAGTATAAAAGACAACATGGTGGACAGAAAATGAGTGGTGATTTATGTAAAGGGAGGATTTGATGAGATGAGGTTTGGGGTGTTGAAGCTTTGTTCAATAGGAGTGTGGCTGTTTGTGTTGAATGCATATATGATTTGTAGAAAAAGATAAATCTAGACTAGTAATTATTTTAAGCCCTTTAGGTTATATGTTTGTGTCAATTTTGGCCTAAATTTTTTTTTCAACATAGCCATTTGTTGTTATGAAATAAAAGACCTGTAGCATTTTTAACCGCAACATTGACTCAGAAGACGTCACATCACCAACTTTTATCCAAGATAACAAAAAAACCGATTGAAGAGATTGCGGTAGGGTGCATGTTTAGTGCGAGGGCACATTATGATAGCAAAAGATGAAATAAGGGACCATTTTAGGATAAAAGTTGAAGTTATGGAAGAACAAATAGATTTTACCAGTAAAAGTACACTTTCAGTCCAAAACCTTTTTATGTTTGTCTATTCAATCCTAGAACTTTCAGGCTTTTAAATGAGTCATAAAACTCATAAAACATGTACTTTATTGAACCTCATTTGAATGGCCATAGAGGATGGAAAATCAAGTGTGACACCAAAAGGACGTTTTCTTAATCAAATTTAGGGATGTTGATCCAACCTACCCAACTCGTCAAACCAAATTACCCAAACTAATTTGACCTAATTAAATGGGGGTTTTGGTCAATTCAGGTATTTAAAATAGCTACTTTATGTGTAAGCAAGTCAAGTCAGGTTAGGCTTGCAAAACCTACATAACCCAAATCAATGAGCAAGCCAATAGTTCTCTTGTTCAAATATATGTACTACAACCTAATAGTTGGTGTTTCTAGATTTTCATATTTTGATGGCAACAGCTGTAAGACCATAATGAGCCTTCGTGTTGTTCTGGATCTTAGGTGATCATCTAATGATTGTTCTTAATACCATATTGGGCTTAGGCCCATAGCTTTAGCAGCTTATTGGAGACATTCTCCCAGGTTTAAGCTATTAGAGGCATTACCATATGTCAGATTAGTATTAAATATTGTCATTAATGGATAAGCTAAAAGACGAATCAAATTCTCTTAGCTATAGGATTCTAGTCCGAGAAAGTGGGAGTTTTTTACATTAGTAGATGTACCATCAAGCCTATAAAAGACTCATTATAAGTGAAAATCTCTAGTATGTAAAACTCTTTTCAGCTAATTCCCTATATTCTTCTTAAGTCAGTACAACTTAAGTGTCAAAAGTTTTCCCTTGACACACAAGTTTTCCTTAGACACATAATTCTAGGCCCCCTAACATTGTCTTTCTTCATAGGTCTAGCCTATCTCCAAGGTATTTTGTAGCCCACTTACCTTCACCAGGTATCATCCCTAAAAATAATCAAACATCATCTACTGTTAATTTTTGGGTAAAATCCATCAAGGGTCTATTTGCTTATTTTTTTATCCCAAATGAGTACCCCAGCTTAAAGTTGTCCTACTGAAGTTCTTTATCTTATTTTGTATGTCCCAATTGAGTACCTTCTATTAATTGGACGAATTTTGTTGATATAGCATTAATTAATATTAAAATAAATGTAAAATAACAATTTTGGTCCTTTAAACTTTTTCAATCAATACTTTTAATACTTCCAAACTTACTGAATATCAAGAATGAGCCCAAAATTTTTATTTTCTCTTTTCAAACACAAGAACATCAAGATGGTAAAAAACATCTAGAACATTAACCCCACCCAATAAACCATAGAATTTCCAATCACTAATTTTTAAACTAAAACTCTTTGATTTCAAAAGCCATAACCAGATTATCACATTATCCTCACCAAATCTTAAACCCTAATCAATTCCTACTATCTCCTATGTCCCTTTTACCAATTTTGGAAATTAGTTCAATTTTGCCACTGTGCGTGGCAGCAATGAGGCTTGCTGATTATGGCTTCCAACTTCGCCTCGATTTGGTGGCAATAACAGTCACCCAATAGACAAAGACAATGATGCGTGATCTTTGCAATTTCATGGTCCCAATAATCGAACAACGAGGACAAGGATGTGCGATTGAGTTCGTGGCTACAGCGAGATCGGAGCGGATCAGATTGGGCACATCTGTTGTTGACGATGATTGGGTGACAAATTCTAGCAGACGACCATGGATTTGAGTGATTGGCCAGGGTAGGAAATCGAAAGAGAAATTATGGGAAATCGGAGACACTTACGTGTTGGCCAGCCACCACCGACTCTGATGTAGCTACTAGTTCGACGCGAAGAGGAGAAAATGGGGTTGGCCGTCGGTGGAGGGGGTTCAACGAGAAAAAGAGGAAAGAAAAGAGTTCGATGCAACCAGCGATTTATAGAGAAAAGAAAAGTAAGAAAATTTTGATTTTAATTGGGGTGTAAATTGTAGATTTAAGAAGTTTAAGGCTTAGAATTATTGATTGGAAATTCATGTTCTCATATTTTTTTTTCCAATTGTGATATGCACTTCATGTTCTCATTTTTTTTCCAATTGTGATATGCATGATATGTGTACTTTCATGTATACTATTCCCTTTTTACCCCTACTTTATAGCACGTGTCAACCATATGTGCAAAGTTTTTTTCACCTTCACTCACTTGAAAATTATTTTCCAAGACTTAAAATTCTCCGACTGTACACCATGTGGCCATATTTATGAAATGCATGAATTTACAAAAATTAACTTTTTTCAATATCTTAACTGCATGCCATTTCCTAAGCCCCTTCTTTTACAGAAATAATTTATTTGCTAAATTTAATTTCATCCACTATGCCTCCCACTTTTAATCCTTTCATTGGCAGTTACCATCCACAACTTACCCAATTCCTCACTTATAGTTATTACATGAAGTACCACCATTCCACTACCATTGTCTATTTCCATTTTTGGCTGCCTATTATAGCTCAATATAAAACATTTTTAGTATAAAAGGAACATTCACAACATCTTCTTAGAAAAGTAGGATGCAAATGGATGAATTTTGACCTCCTCTACAAAGAAAATGTGGCAAGCCATTGTTTCATCTTTAGTTTGTTAACAGAAACCACAAAATTACAGATACTACCAGAATACTTACATTTTGTTCTTGTCCATTTTAGTATTCAAATGTTGTGTACAAGGAACAATTTTTGAACCACAACCCTGCAGTAGCTAAATTAATTTTTTAACAAATTACTTTCCTACTCAGTTATATTAGAACTTTAAGATTATTTTCTAGATTTATGGACTTCATAGTGACTCATGTTTTTAAACTACAGAAAAAAGTTTCTATTCTATTTTTGTCACATAACTCCTCTTTTACTACTTTCAATCTACAGTACTAGGTTCTCTCTAATACTTCTCATTACTTGTTTTTTTTTATTTTTTTTCACTCAACTTTTTATTCCATGAACTATTGAAAAGAAATGGATTCTATAAATGCTTTTGTGATGGTACAATCGTTATGTGAACTGTTTTTAATATGTAGCATATCTAACTTAAAACATATGTCATGAACTTTTTGTTCGCTATCTACAATTCCTCTCCCAAAAGTGTAATGCGGTTCAATTTCTTTCTTACTCTTTACACTTTTCAAAGAATTAAAATTTAAGAATGATCACTAATTTTTTTGTTGGCTTCTTTTTGAGTAGTTCATGTTTTAAAATAGCACACTCTTGTTGTTTATGTTCACTGTCATGGTAATGGAAGTCCACTAGGGTTTTTTTTTAAGGAAAAAAATAGACTTTTGTATATAACTTGTTTTTAGCCACCACTTTAAAAAAAAGTATTAGATTCTAAAACAATTTTTTATGCAGAATGAAAGTCATTTCAATCCCTTTTGTCCCTACCCCTGTCCCAATTATGCATGAAGCTGAAAATAAAGTCCCCAAAATATTCATTCATCCTCGAGGCACACAAATTTAGATACACTATAGATGTACAACTTGGGAAGCTGCTTGATGGTAACAACAACATTATTAAGGTTCGAGGGTCACTATTTAGGAAGTTAGAGTTTACAATGGAACTATACTAAGGCTTAAGAATTTTTACAAATTTGATATGAACGATGTCAATCTTGATAATACAGTGAAGATGAGGGAGCAGTTAACCCAAGCAACGTGGGAAATTGATGGACTTAAGTATGAACTACAGCTACAGTAGTATAATCATCAATGTATTAAGGCTTATTAGCTGGATAAAGTGATAGATTTAGAGGCACAGCTTAATGAGGTGAACCTGACAGAAAGGAATAACGTAGCAACTATAAAGTCTGACTTGGAGGAGGACAATGACCTCTATGATTGAAGTTTTTAAGTTCCTATATCTTAAGTATCTTCTCTATTTTAACTATCTTTCTACTTTCCTATATGTTTAATTTTCCTTCATTGCTATTTTGGACACATGGTTTGGTACCCTATTTTTATCCTATGGCGTTTAATGGTATTCCTTTTCCTCATTTATCTATTCTTAAAATTTTACCATTTTCTCACCTATTGTTGGCTTTTTAAAAAATTAAACCACATTGCACTTTTTCCTTTCCTTTCCCTTTATAAATGGTAATCAATAAGAAGTAACCTATGTCTGCTTTTATTTACGTGCTTAGTAATTACTGTCTTAGTACATAGTTCCTTCGAATAACTCAGCCATTTTAAGGCCAAAAAATAGGAAAGTCAGAGATGGAATGAAACTAGGATTTACAAGGTGCATAATGTAAGGTATACCTCCTTGTGATATGCAGCTGATGATCCAGGTTATATGTTTTTAACCAACCTTTTTTGCCTTAGCAAAACAACCCTTATGCAATGCTTCTTCTTCCTCCATATTCATGTGTCTCACAAAATCAAAGACAGACATAAAAAGATGGTCAGCCATCAGAAAATTTTGGCTTAATTTTTCAATTTGAAATTTTGTTTTGGGCTTAAGATATTATTAGGCCTTGTTTATACTTTTAGCCTATGTATATGAAATCTATTTTTAAAAATTAGGTTTAAAACAATTTTTTAGCTTATGTAAAAAGTGGACCTAGTTAATATGTTTGGGTCTAGTGAAAGAAAATTATTGGGGTTCACAATTAAATAGCCCAGCCATAGTAAACGTCCCCATTTATTCAGTAAAAGGGGAAAGAAAAGCTTCTAAAAAAAAAGTGGCTCCAAACATCGGAGGGAAAATGACTTAGTCAATCCTAAATTTTTTTCCTTTTTTCTATGTCAGTCCCAAAATTTTACATTTTTCTAAGTAAGTCCTAAAACATTAACGCCATAGGCACTGTTAGTCCTAAAATAGATGCCCACTAACATGTCAAATGGAATGTCCTAAAATCTTGTATTAAAATTGGGTTTAAATTAGTTTTTGGGTTTATGTAAATAGTGAGCCTTAATATACTTGGTTCATTTAACTTAAGTCAATTTGACTCCAAAATGACTTATTTTTATTCTTAAGTCTTTTTTACCCTGACCTAATTTTAATTAAAAGCCAATATTATGTAGCTATAATAATCCATTGAAAGTACAATTTTTGTAATCTTACTAAATTGTTATTTTTTTTTCTAATTTAAGGCATTAAAAAAATTCATAAAAATTTAACAACATCATAAAAATTTACTTTCAAATAGATTATTGTGTCTACATAATACTGCCTTACAAATGACACTAGTTTCAGTCGAAAAAATGTAAAAATAAAAATAAGTTAGTTTATTTAAGTTAAAATGAATTTGTTTGGTATACCAAAAAAAGTCAACTAGTTTTCACAATTAATATAGGTCGGCTGAGAGGCTCTACCTTCTTTCTAAGTTCTAGGGTTCTTGGCTTTGGCCTCATCGGAATCCTTGGGGTGGGGATATGGGGCGCCATCATCGGTCAGCTCGTGGTAAAGGCCAGGTGGGAGGACAATGGAGGAACAACCGAATACCCCGTGCAAGGACACCGACTCAGACTTGTTGGATTTTAGAGATGAAAGTCACTTGGAAAACATTAAATCGAAGCATCATTCAGTCGAATCTTCGAGTAGTCAATCAAAAAAGACGTGGGCACAAGTTATTGAGGAAGATTTAACTCAAACTCCAGCCTATCTGAATATGCAGCAATCGGCACACTTCGAACTCCAGTTATGTGAATCGAATGCCAAGTCTGAAGTGATTAATCTTTCTAATGAAGAGATTGAGCAAGGTTGCACTAAATGGAGGCTTATGTTGGTGGGGACCGTTATTGGCACTAAAGTATCACCAGAAACATGCGCAAGTATGTCTGATCATAATGGAAGATGGTGATGATGCCGATGGTAACAAAAATTCAAACGAGCTTGTTCTTATTTCATTTTTATTCGCTTGATGACTTGATGAAGATCTTAGAAGGCCCAATGAATTTTGTATTTAGTAAACCATTGTTGCTAAGAAAATGGGAGGTAGATTTGAAACTGGATTGTGACCTGTTTAATGTCCTTCCAATTTAGGTTCATTTGCCTGATCTTAAGTTACAATATTGGAACCCAAATATCATGAGCCATATTATGAGTAAGGTTGGAAAACCTTTACTAGTAGACACAACTATGGTCAACCGTCGCATTCTTGTGGATGTTAAGCGAAAGGATAATGTGGTTAATAAGGTTCTCATTCAAAAACCAAACAGAGATTATGAAAGTCAAGTTGTCATCTATGAGTGGTGGCCAAGTCAATGTAGCAAATGTAAGAAGTGGAGGTATAAGGAAGGGGAGTGCAACCCTGAGCCTTGGGTAGTTAAAAAACTAAAGGAACATGTTGTGACTGATGAACCTACTAAGCAATTGGGTCCTAAACGAAAGGAGGTGGCTAGCTCGAGTGGTAGTGAGGATCTAGTTATCCAAAAAGATGATAAACAACTCTCTCATACTTTTGGGCTTCCTTCAATCCATCCTCAATGACAAACCAATCAACGGTAGGGAGGTAAGAATGATGGTAAGTAGAAAGAAATTCTGTTAGTTAATTCTTTTGAGCACTTGCAATATACTATGAATCCTAATCTTATAACCTGCTTGGATACAGGAGTGCTTTTTATTCATACCTAAACATGTGGTGTTGTTGGAATGTTAGGGGGCTCAATAAGAGTCTCAAACAGAAGGAGGTTAGGAAAATTATTAATCATTTTAATGTTAATTTTTTTCCTCTTTCGAAAACTAGAATTAAGAGTAGGAAATTCTTTGCTATTAAGAATAATATTGCCCCCTATTGGAATTTCTTAAATAATTATAGTTTCGCTATTAATGGTAAAATTTTTGTGTTGTGGGATAGTAATATTCCAGAAACTAGATATATTGATGCCTCGGATCAAGTTATCCATATACATGTTCATCATAAACTGGAGGATTGGCAGGCTTTTGTGTCTATTATATGTGCTTCAAATGATCCTCATCAAAGACCCTTACTTTGGTCTAATCTTACTCAGCATGCTGCAAATATTAATGGCCCTTGGCTTGTGTGTGGGGACTTTAATGAAGTTATTTGTTCTAATGAAAAGTTTTCTAATCCTGGTATTGTTGATCAGCATGATTCAGGTCTGTCTGAATGTTGTAATTCTAGTGGTTAATCTGATTTTCATAGCATTGGCTCATTCTATACATGGAGTAATCACTAGAAAGGTGATGATCGTATCCTTTGCAAACTGGGCAAAGTAATGGGGAATGATTCTTATTCTGCCCTGTTTCCAGCTATTCAGATTGAGTTTAAATACAACTGCTGTTTTGACCATTCTTTGGCCTTGATTAATCTTTTAAATATACCTCTTCTCTGTTGCTCTCCTTTTAAATATTTAAGAATGTGGCAGGATCATCCTCAGTATAGTAACATTGTCAAATCTATTTGGGATGACCAAAGCCATACTTTAATTGATGCCTGGGGCCACATTCTAGGTAAGTTAAACCACTTGAAAAAAGCTTTCAAAAACCTTAATAAAGATGCTCTCTCTAGTATTTCTGAAAGAGTTGCTGTAAAAGAAAATGAGCCGAATTCAATTTCTGTTGTTTTAAATTAAAATATTGGGGATAAGAACCTTTACATGCACTGGCAGCAACTCTACTCTGAGGTCCTAAATTTGAAAAAAGCTTAGGAAGTTTATTATGCCCAAAAGGCTTTTTGTGATTGGTTGAAACTTGGTGACTCTAACATTAAATTTTTTCATGCTAGAATGAAAGAAAGGCGTACAAAAGGTTGCATTTTCTGTATTTTATCTAATGATGGTCGTAAGCTTACTTCTCAAGAGGCTATTAAAAATGAGTTTCTCTCTTACTTTCAAGACATCTTTGGAGAGTCCCTTGATTTGTCTCCGGTTAATAATAATATTGTCTTAAATGGTACTAAGCTTTCAGTTTTGCAACAAAATTTGTTGGCTAGTATTGTTTCTATGGAAGAGATTACTCTGCCAGTTACAGGTATGCACCCATTTAAAGTGCCTGGCCTTGATGGTTTCACTGTTGGTTTTTACCATCATAATTGGGAGTTAATTGGTAAGGATGTCTCCACTGCCATTCTTAGATTTTTTTATAATGTAATTTTACCCCGTGCTTTGTCTGCAACTGCCATTCATCTGATTCCCAAGCATACTCATGCTTCTACAGCCTCTAATTATAAGCCAATTTCTTGCTGCAATGTTCTTTATAAGTTTATTTCCAAAATTTTGGCTAATAGAATTCAAGGAATCCTTCATTCTCTTATTAATATGAGCCAAATTGCTTTTATTAAGGGTAAGCTCATAGTTGATAATGTTATGCTTTGTTAAAAGATTATCAAGGGTTATAATCAGAAAAACATTAAGCCTAGAATGTCTATTAAGATTGATCTTAGAAAAGCCTATGATCTTTTGGATTTGAATTTCTTGGAGAATCTTTTATTAAAGTTGAATTTCCCTGCTTGTTGGGTTGAGTAGGTGATGATGTGTGTCTGTTCTGCTTATTATTCAATTGTTTTGATTGGGTCTTTATGTGGCTTTTTTCAAGGTAAGAGGCGAATTAGACAAAGGGACCCCCTCTCTTCTTTTGTTTGTTATTGCTATGGATTATCTCTCTAGAGCCTTGAATAAAAAGTTTGATGAATGTTATATTGGTTATCACCCAAAATGTAAGCGAATTAAGTTGTCTTATGTTTTTTTTGCTGATGACATTATGATCTTTGCTAAGGGTGATCTTACCTCTGCTAGAAATCTTTCTTATTGCTTGTAGGTTTTCTCCAAAACTTTAGGGCTGCAGATTAACTTTGACAAAAGTCATGTCTTTTTTGGGGCTGTCTTTTCAGAAGTTGAGTATGAAATTCTTTCTATTCTAAATCTGCCGAAGGACACTCTTCCTATCAGATATATTGGGGTCTCTTTGGTTGATCAAGGGCTCTAGATTCAGCATTATAATCCTTTGGTGGAGAAAATCCTTCAGAATCTTCATGGTTGGTCTACCAAGCTTTTTTCTTATGTAGGTCATTTATAGCTTATAAAAGCTATCATTTTTAGTATCCAGGTCTATGGGTTGCTATTTTGCCTATTCCTAAGGGGGTGCTCTAGTATCTAGAGAAATGCTGTAAAGCTTTTCTATGGACTAGTTCGCCTTTTGGCAGGAAATTCCCTGTTGCTTAGACAAAAGTATGTGTTCCACAAAACCAAGGTGGGCTAGGTATTTTTAGTCTGATAGGGTGGAGTATTGCTTCAAATGGTAAAACTTTGGAGACTAATGACTAATAAGGAAAGCCTTTGGGTCCGATGGATCCATGCGTATTATGTGTGTGGCTCACATATCTAGGATATCGTGGTTTCAGGTGATGTCTATATCTATTGGAAACGTATTTTAAAGGTTAGAGATCATTTCATTACTTGTGTGCATGACCAAGTTTGGGACTGTGTTAAAAGTGGTAACTTTGTTATGAAACTTGCTTATTTGCATGTAGTGGAAAATTTTGATAAAGTTAATTGGGGCCCAATGGTTTGGAACTCTATTCCCAAATTTTCGTTTGTTTGCTGGCGGGCTATAATAAATATGTTGCATACTTTAGATAGATTAAATAGTTACACGGACTTGAGATCCTCTTTATGTCTTTTTTGTCTTTGAGTTGATGAGTCCAGGAATCATTTCTTCTTTGAATGTTCCATTTCTCTTTTTCTTTGGCGTCAAACTATGTTCAAGCTGAGATTGTGGGATGCTCCAAGGCAGTGGAACAAGTTTTGTGATTGGTTTGCTCATGTGGTGAAAGGTAAATCAGATAAGTCTACATGTCGTAGAGCTTTTGTAGCTGTTTTGGTTTATGTTATCTGGTAGGAATGCAATAGGAAAATTTACCAGCATAAGTGTCGAATATCGACGGACCTAATGAGGATTATTGAGTTTGATATCTTTATTAGATTTGGTTACCCTTTGGATATTATATTCTAGTTTTGTACTACCTGATTATGCTGTGAAGCACATGTATAGGCTCTTTGTTTCTATTTTCTTTTAGGTCAGGATTTGACATTTCTTTTTTAGGCCCTTGACCTTCTTCTCTTTTTTTATAAGTGCCGTTGGAAGTTTTTGATGAAATGAAAATGCGCACCCACCGAGGTAAATATATATATATATGTCGACTATAGTAAATGGGTTAGTTATTTAGTAAAGGGTAAAAAAGGCTTTTTTTTAAAAAAAAAAAGTAGAAAGGAAAAGACCAACCATATAAACCTTACGTCTTCGAATGCCACCATTGTCAAATGCATGTCACAAAGACGCTCCCTCATGCCAACCTGATTTGGTCCAGGTTAACCGTTTCATTAGGCTGAGCCATGTCAAAATAAGCTATCCTCCTTCTCCTCCTAGCCCATATTTGCCTCTCCAAATCCTAAGTTCATGCCGTGCTAGGCCAAGCCGGGGTTTGACCAAGCCTGGGCCAACCTGGCCCAATGGCCATCTATAATGGAAGATACCCTAGTTCCTTGACCATGTTAGCTTATGTTACCAAAGGAAGGATAGGATAAAATCAGGGCACAAAGAAGATACAAGAAACAAAAATAGTTTTCAAACCCGTTCTAATACAAGAAACAAAGATGGTCTTCAAACCTGGTCTAACAAAAAAGCTTACACATAGTTCATTTTAATTTAAGTCAACTGACTCTAAAATAACTTATTTTTTATTCTTATGTCTTTTTATTTGGAACTAATTTTAATTAAAAGCCAATATTATATAGCTGTAATAATCTATTCGAAATACAATTTTCTTATTAATTTTTTATGAACTTTTCTAGTTTAGGAAATTAAAAAATGAAAATTCATAAAAATATAACAACATCATAAAAATTTACTTTTAAATGGATTATTGCATCTACATAATATTGGCTTTAAAATGAAATTGGTTTCAAGCAAAAAAAAATGTAAAAGTAAAAATAAGCTAGTTGACTTAAGTTAAAACAAAAGCCTTATTTGGAAAGCCATAGTAATAGGTAGTCCTTTCCATGAGCAAACTGCATTTTTTGTTTTTCCTAAGATATTGTCTTGAGAGAAACTTAAAAAGAGGGAAAAGAGGACTTAAATCATCTAAATTGTTTTCAAATATGAGAAAAAGGTATCTGGCAGCTACATGTGCCCCATTTTTTTATGAATACTTACAGTGGATCACTGTTGGGATTTTAATCTGCTGTTCACCCTAACTCAATGTCTTCATACCTCACGCTTGCCCTTCCTACAACACCAGAGAAAATATGGATTAGCCCCTTTATATCAGGATATGTATGTTATGTTTCATATGTGGAAAAAAATAATGTTCAAATTTCATAGATGACCATGAGAATTACTAGAATAGGCCTAGAAATTGGCCTAAAGCCCCTCTTGCCCCCTAAACTTTGTCAACTAGGACTCTTTACCCCCTAAGCTTTGACTCGGGTTCACTCAGCCCTTTAATTTTATAAATTGGTACCTTTTACCACCTTAACCTACTTTAATAAAGCATGTGATGGCACATGACTCACTTTTATTACATAATTGACTCTTTGAATTAGTGAGGGTTGAAACGAAGATAAAAGGAAAAATGAAGAGCTATTTAAATAGTTGTCCAAATTTATCCAAAAAGGTGGCAAGACAAGAAGCAGCACACCCTTCAGCATACCAAGGATCTTCTTTGCAAAGCATGCTCCAAAGGAACAAACGAAGAATCTGAGCTCAATTACGATCAGAGGGCTATCCTTGATCCTTAATTCGAACACTCAAACCGGGAAATTTTCTTTCTAAAGCGGCCTAGGTCCAAGCACCTAATCCCACCCTTTACTCATCCTCAATCGAACCATTATGTGCCCTCTTTGAGCCCCTATGGAGTCACTTTGGTTCCCAGGCGACATGTATCAAGGCAAGAGCAATTAAGTGACATTATTGGCTTCTCTTCCATGTGCGGTGGACCTAAGTTCAATTGGTTTGGATTGAATTACTCCGAGCAAGACACTTAGATATAAAAACTCTAGGGTTGACTAGATTACTCTAGAGACTCATCAAGAATAGATTATAGCCATTTAATCAAATCTTGGAACACTAGGCATGAGTTTCAATGATGGAATAAATGAAATGGGTATTGATTGTTAGTCCATCTCATCTAAAACCAAAACTTTGTTCATTCTTCAGAGTGGAAGAAGAACCTAAATGGGTGTAGAGTTAAGTAGGAAGAAAAAGGTGAGTTAAAGGGACAACTATTTAAATAGCATTCTTCTTTCCTTTTGTCTTTGTTTCTATCCTTATATATCCCAAAGAGTCAATTATGTAAAGGAAGTGAGTCACGTGCCATCACATGCTTCATTTAAATGAGCTGAGGGAGTGAAAGGTACAAATTTGTAAAGTTTAAGGTGCTAGTAAACCTGAGTCAAATTTCAGGGGTAAGGGGTTTGAGTTCATAAAGTTCAATGGACAAAAAAGGTTGTAGCCCCCATAAATCTTACTGATCTTTAGTTTTCAAAAACCTTTAGCTTTATTGTTCATGATGGCCAAAGAAGGCTGACGCAAGTCGATTTCCCATTTCTATGTTAAGGCCTTGGAGAAAGGGAGATAGAAGGCGGTGTATGGCATTGTCATCACTAATATTGGATGGCGATGAAGAGATTTGTTTTGGTCACTAACACTAGATCTAATTTTATGGGGAAAGTGAATGGATTTTTTTAGTCTTTTTTAAGCAAAGTTTATAGATCAAGTGATGAGGAGTTAAGATATGCAAAGGATTTTTGGATTTCAAGGCTTGCTTGCTTGCCATTGCCAGAAAAAGGTGGTGATGATCCTTCGATCGAATGGTTCACTGACCTTTGAAGAGTGAGAAAGCGAAAGAGTGAAACACAAGCTTGGCTTTATAATAAAACAAGTACAAAATACATTGTCTTAGATAATTAACACCCAATTTGTTTTAACTTAAGTAAATTGGTTTGAAAATAGCTTATTTTTATTTTTAAGTCTTTTTTTACTAGAAATTAATTTTAATTAAAGGCCAATATTATGTAGTTATAATAATCCATTGAAAATACAAAATTTTCAATCTTACTAAATTTTTATGAATTTTTTTAGTTTAAGGCATTAAAAAAGAAAAATTCAAAAAAATTTAACAACGTTATGAAATTTTATTTTCAAATAGATTTTTAAATCTACATAACATTGGCTTTCAAATGAAATTAGTTTTAGGCAAAAAAATATAAAAGTAAAAATAATTCAGTTGACTTAAGTTAAAATGAATTGACCTAAATGCCAGTCTGAGTTGACCATTTTGTATTGGGCTTGAAACATGTTTTTTTTTTCTTTTAGAAATTAGGCCTATTTCCATCTGTCACATGTATGAAAATAGGCATGTTTATTTCTTTTACTTACTCCCTCCATTTTGTATTAATTGACAAATTTACCTTTTTTTACTAAAGTTTGACTTGAAAATATTCATATTAATATTTATTGAAAAAAAATCTTAAAAATAATATTTAGAAACTATAATTTTTAAAGTTTCATTTTCATATAAAATATTCATGCTCTTATAATAAATTTTGAAAGAAATAAAATTATAAATTAATTGCTATGAATAGTAAAAGTATTAGTTTTTGTAAAATGGCTGGGTATTTTTCGCGCTTCTCATTGAGGTTTGTATGGCAATATGTTTCTTTTATTACTAGGTAATTTTTTCATGGATTAGTAGGTTTTAACAAAAAAAATATTTACTTCCAAGAAAAAATATTTCAAATTGATGCTCTCTGCTTCTTCTATTGTACTCTTTTAAGTAATTGAATACCTGGAGAAGTAAATCACATGTTATAACAATTAAGAATATGTTGTTATAACAAATAAGAATAAGAAGTAAATCACATGTTACCAAATATATGTTGTTTATTGAGCTAGATTTCAAACTTTATTACTATATTCATTCATGCTAATTTATTTATGGTCATATGGCCGTAATTGTATACCTATTTTCAATGCATTATTTGGAGCTAATTTGTTTTAACTTAAGTTAATTGAATTTAAAATGACTTACTTTTATTTTTTACGTCGTTTTTACCAGAAACTAATTTTAATTAAAAGCTAATATTATGTAAGTGTAATAATCCATTGAAAATATAATTTCTATGATCTCCTTAATTTTTTTTGAATTTTTCTAGTTTTATACATTAAAAATAAAAAAATTATAAAAAATTTAACAATATCATGAAATTTTACTTTCAGACGGATTGTTGCATCTACATAATATTGGTTTTCAAATAAAATTGGTTTCAGGCAAAGAATTAAAAGTAAAAGTAAAAATAAGTCAGTTGGCTTAGTTAAAACAAATTGTCCTTTAGTTTCATTACTATATGATTTTTAGTTGCATTTTTTTTGTGTGTATCTAATCTTAAAGTATTTCCACACTACTTGGAAAATAATTTTATTTTCTTCTTACAATTTCAAAATGTCTCTTTTCTTCTTATCTTTATTATTATTAAAATATGTGCTCACTCCAAATTATTCACATAATTTTCTTAACAAAGTTCTGCATTTTCCACTATGCAGTGATAATTGTCTATCATAATCTGATTACCTACCGACAATATTGCCCTAATTCTATCTAAGGTTTTATGTGGTCGACCTAGGGATATGGAAATCAAGCCTCTATCCACCACTCTTTTGTCTCAGCCTTCACTCTCCTAGCCAGTTTTACCATGCTAGATATCCCATCTGTGATTTGGGATTGGTCCTTTAATATGCCCTATCCTCGATTCAATGAATTGAAGGATTCTGGTCATTCCATTACTATGTTTCTTCATGGGGTTATTACTTATTTCAAGTATGGAGGATTTGATAAGGGACTCTACTATATCTACTATATCTACATAGTGTCTCTCCATGGTACCCCCATGGCAAAGAATATGTATGCTATTCTTGGTGGAGTTTGAGGCCCTTTTTATATGAAGCAAAGCATTGAATCTACCCAAAAACTTAAATAGGAAGAGGGAACATATTGGGATAAGTATATTTAAGAGCTTCAAAATGAAGCGGATTACATAATTGGAACAATTGTTCAAATGTGGCCTAAGCAAAGTGTGATGTCTTCATTGAAACCATTGATCCACTACTTCATCGTCATCACTGTGGCATATGTGTTCATTGCATCCTCATGGCTTTTCTCATTTGAATAACTGGAGTGAGAGGTATTATAAGATTGACAATGCTAGGTTATGTGATAAGTGTGTGGTAAATGACTAGCTTCATTGCTTGGTTGTCATGCTCCATAGTTTTGACTAGATGTTTACTTTACATTTGTATTTATTATGTGTTTCTCATTTATAGATTTAAGTTTTGTGCTACTAATTCATGTTTAATTAGTACTTTAGTTATTGCACTTGCATATTGTTGCTTAATTTAATGTGCTAAACTTTAATATTATGCAATGTGGTATTTGAATAGTGAACTTAGTCCTCTATTTTATGTTCACGTATTATATTATAGAATCTATGCATTAGTATTTCTTTTTAAGCACATGGACCCTCATGTTTGAAGAGCCTTTCATTTATAACAATGCCGTGAGGTTTGGCATCTCCGTGACCCTATTCCATCTTCATCTACTCCTAACATTCATTCCTTGGTTGCAGGAAATTAGTCTCCCAATTCTATTCTATCTAATAATAGTCCATCATCTAGACCTCCATTGGTTGATATAACAAACCAAATTCCCTCAACCCTTGAGATGCATGCTAGTGTTATTAATAATGGATGCAGTTTTCATACCGCTCCTATTACACTTCTTTCATCAATAGCCCATTATACTTGAAGAACTTTTGAAGTTGGTAAGAGTTCCTCTGTAGCTATGCAACATTCGAAGAAGCAAAAAAGAATATCTCATCATTCCATATTTATATCGATGTTGCCTATACCCGATTTGCCTATGGGTATTAAAGTATACTTGTGACTTAAACTATATGTTTGCTTCCTTATGTTCAATGGTTTTCGTGTAACACGTCTTCTGTCACTGATTCATAATTCCTCTCCTATAAATGCCCCCATTTGATACTTACTCTCATCAATTTACTCTTAAAACCAACAATTTTAGGGGAATAAGCATCAAAGTGCTCTATCTTACATTTTGATATTTACCATACTTCTATACATATCAATCTTCTTCTTGACATTTCTTCATGGAAGGAACATGTTTTGAATATGAGGATCTAGGTCATCCAACTTACAGTTGTTCCCATTGTGGTGCCATTATGTGGTATGAAGAGAAAAACAATAAGTCATAGAACTTTAAAAACCTTGAATTTTCCTTGTACTACCAGAAAGAGAAGGTTTTTATCCCTCATTCTCCACCTCCATTTGAATTTTTTTGTACACTCTTTGAGTATAATAAAGATGAGTTGTCAAGGCACTTTAAGAGGCATACTAGTGAAATTAATTCTAGATTTTTTTTCACCTCAACGGGTACCTAGGGCTATAAATGAACCAAACGAATACGAATAAGCCCTGTTTATGTTCGTTCATTTAGCGTTTAACGAACACGAACATGAACACGAACAATAAATGAACACATTTTCCTTGTTCGTGTTCGTTCGTTTAGTTTTAGTATGTGTTCGTGTTCATTCGTTTATACGAGCTTAAACGAACACAAACGGACCATAAATGAACGAACACGTTCCTGAACATGAATGAAACTATTCGCGAACAACATAAACAAACATAAATAAAAACAATCAATCTAAAGCATTCATGAACTACTTAAATGAAGGTAAATGATCATAGTCACTAATTTGGGTGCTAATCTGGTGTGTAGGGTGTACGTAGGGTAGGTAATAATAAACATATATGCTAATAGGTTATAATAAATATATAATATACGATATATAAAATATATATAACAATAAATCTATAACTAGTACATAGATAAACAAACAAACGAACATAAACGAACACTAATCGAACAGTTCACGAACCTAAATGAATGAACAAGACTTTGTTCGTGTTCGTTCATTTAACTAAACGAACATAAAAATCTGTTCGTGTTCGTTCGTTTAACTAAATAAATGAACATAAACGAATTCCTACCGAACCGTTTACGAATGGTTCACCAAACGTTCTGTTTGTTTACACCCCTACGGGTACCTATGTTGATTGGACCACATATATTGGACAAGGGCCACCTACTTTCAAATTTTTAGCATGAAATATCATTGTGTAGGATCCTTGTACCCGAACAATGGAGATTGTCTTTGATTCGCACAACTGTATATGTGTGACACTAAGAATGAGAAATATAACTGTATCATGAGTTTTGGTGATGGCAACTACACTGAGTATGATCAAACCATCATTAGTGGCCTTATACATTTATTTAATGAACATAATGAGTTAGTTAGATTCTTCTATATGATAAGTGATGGATTGGCTGATATAATGTTGCCTCCTGTAAAAATATGACTTCTCAGTTCTTGGTGTCAAAATCGATGATATAATTTACCAACATATAATGAGGTTGTTGGACTTTTTGATGAGATTGATGAAGAGATTGAAAATCATCAGGATATTTTGGTTTGCCCTATGGAATTCAGAACCTTTTACTATATATTTTTTTCACCCAAAACATTATGTCTTACCTTTCCCACTATTCTTGGTGTATGAAAAGGATGGATACCATTTAGAGATTAGCTACTTGACATTGGATGGGCAACTTACTTCATTAGGGACAATTGCTCTGAAAGAGTTTTATGCATTCCAATTCTAGCAGTGCAGTTTTGTTGACCCTCTAATCCTCAGGGGTGGCAGATTGTTCAAAGGATATGCATTTGATGTTTACTGTTTGCCTCAATTCACATTTTAGGTGGCTTAAAAGATACAGAGATCAGTTATGTGCAAAAATACTTTGTGGTCTATAAGATGTTGTCAATAGGGGTGACACAAATGCTTTTTTATATGGGAAATGAACAATTCTTCCATCTTCCTTCATTGGTGGTCCAAGATATATGATGCAAAATTATCAGGACTCGATAGCATTGTGCCATGTAATGGGTTATCCTAATTTATTCATCACCTTCATTTGCAATCCAAAATGGCTTGAAATCAATCATTTCCTTGATCTCACTCCATATCAACCACCTAAAGATTAACATGATATAATTGACCATGTTTTCATGATAAAATTGCAAAACTTTCAAAAAGATATCATGAATGGAAAACACTTTGGACATGTCATTGGAGGCATTACACTTTTATCCACTTCTAAATAAGTATTTAGTTTATATCATAAACCCTTTTAAAATAATCTCTTACCAGGAAACATTTGCACTATTGAATTCCAAAAATGTGGTATTCCCCATGCACACATAGCTTTGTTCCTTCATCCCAAAGACAAGTTCAACATTTTAGAGAAGATTGATCATTTGATCTTTGTAGAGTGCCCAGATAAAAAAAAAAGACACAGTTGGATATAATGTTTCCATCTGATACATTACCCAACATCATTTTAGAGTAAGATGACCCTAAATAAAGATTGATTCCCTATCTATAAAAGGAGGTGAGATTGTCGTATTGATTCCCTATCTATAAAAGGAGGTGAGATTGCCGTGTCATAACTATTAAAGGGGCACTTTTGGATAATTGATTTGTTGTGCCTTATACTTTAGACTTGGTCATTAAGCATGATTGTCATGTAAATATGGAGTTAAAAAAAAAAGATATGTATTAAGTACTTATACAAATATGTTTGCAAGGGACCAGATATGTTAATTCTTGTCCTTAAACGTGGTCACACAATTGATGCAAATAAAAATAGATAAAATAGGAATGAGCATGATGAAATCAAGCAATATATGGACTGTAAACTTTTTTCTACCTCTAAAGCATGCTACAATATCTTTGGGTTCCAAAATCCATAAGCATCATCTAACCATAGAAACGTTATCTTTCAATTTACTTGGTGAGCAAAACGTTATCTATGATGAGGGTGATGACTTTCGAGATGTTGTCTGTGCTCATCAAGAGTGCATGACAAAATTTGAGGCATGGATGGATTGTAATTCTCATGATGATCTTGCTAGAAAACTTACTTATGTCCAATTCCTCAAACGCTTTATATAGAATAAGCAATTGAAAATGTGGACATGTCATCAAAAAAGGTGTAGTTTTGGAAGAATATATTCTGTTCACTCTATCACATAAGAGAAATCTTGCCTATGTATATTCCTTAATGTCGTTAAGGGGCAATATCATCAAACAAATCAACACTGTTAATGGAGTTTAGCATGACAGTTTTAAAGATGCTTGTTTCACATTGGGTCTTCTTGAAGGTGATGGAGAATGACATCATTGCCTTTGTGAAGTAGCACAATGGGCTTTTGGAAATCAACTAAGAGAGTTATTTGTTACATTCTTAATATTTTATAATATCGGTGACCCAATTGAGCTGTGGACTCAAAATGATGATTTACTAACTAAAGAAATCTTACATCTACAACGGAATATTTCAAACAACTTTGAACTACTTATGCCAGATGTTGAGCAACATAACTATACTTTATGAGATTGAGCAAGCCATGAGTACAGTTGGTCAAAGTTTGAGGGAATTCAACCATATGTCTTATCCTGAGGTTGACCCTAGAATGATTGGCCAAAACTCTTTATTTATCAAGCAGTTGAACTATGATAGACATGTTTTGGCTATGGAACACGAACAATTGCTCAATTGTTTTAATGATGGGTAGCAATATGAAATACAATTATTTCCAAGCTACAGTCTTTTAGGAAAATTGTTTTGGCCGTACCATCTTATAGAATTGCCTAACTCCTTTTATTGGGGGGAATGATGCCACACTCGAGACTTAAGATACCTATTCCTACTGAGGATACATTCATGTGCAACATAAAATAATCCACCCTATTAGGTGAGCTAACTTGCAATACAAGCTTGCTCATTTGAGATGGAGCTCCTATAGCACATTGGCATACATTTGAGGTTATGGATCACAGCTTTTGAGACATGTTCTATGTGGTTGATCCAATAGCCATGAGTAAGGTACTTGGGGTATACCAGTTGTTCTAGGAGATGACTTTAAGCATATTTTACTAGTTATTCTACATGGGAGTTGAGCTCAAATCATCCATGGTTTGATATTATCCCTACTCTAGGTGCATTACAAAATCTTCACCCTCACAGAGAACATGCGATTACAGAATTCTTCATCACTATCTGTCTCCTCATTCAATTACTAGATTATGAAAATGAGGGATGGTTTCTTGATTCTTCCATCTGATGATCCATTAGGTGACATTATCAGGTCAACATATCTAAATTTGGTTACAAGGTATCAACACCTCGACTACATGAAGGAGCAAGTTATTCTATCATCAATAAATAACATTGTGGACTAGGTGAATGTTCATATCATGAGTCTCCTTCCTATTAAGATACAGACATTTCTTAGTGCGTATAAGGTTTCACTAATATCTAATAATTTTGACATACATTCATCATTATACCATACAAAGTACTTGAAGACCCTAAAAGTTTATAGTTTTCCAAATCATGAATTATATTTGAAGCTTGGTGTCCTAGTTATGTTGCTTTGAAATTTGAACCAATCACTCAATTTATGCAATAACACTCGATTAGTAGTAACATGGTTGGCTGAAAGGGTCATTAAAGTTGAAATTGCCATTGGTTTGAATTTAAGTCGCCGATTTTTCATCCCTAGTGTAGAAATGGTCCCTTCTTGTAACACCCCCATACCCTACATGGGTGAATTGTGGGAAGCCTTATATGGATATATAGGCTCCAATTCTAGAACATAAGTACCTAGCGCTTATTCTTTTCACAAAGGATAGCCCATGTGGTGTGGGCAGGTGTTCCGTTGACCGGTTCTAGACTTGGGTCATTATAGATGGTATTAGAGTCAACCCGGGACCGCGATGGTGTGGCATGGTAAGTATGCGCATGCATCATCTACCAAGACTAATCCTAGATTCGAGAGGCTACTTGGCCAATGGCTAAGTAGTCTTATTAGAGAGGTTACTTGGTCCGATGGACCAAATAATCCAATTAACCCCAACGGGGACGTTGGGTACATAAGGGGGGAGTTTTTAACACCCCCATATCCCACATGGGTGAATTGTGGGAAGCCTTACATGGATATATAGGTTCCAATTCTAGAACATAAGTACCTAGCACTTATCTTTTTCATAAAGGATAGCCCACACTGGGCAGGTGTTCCGTTGACTGGTTCTAGACTTTGGTGTGGCTAGGTGTTCTAGACAGGTTCATAAAATTGGGTTCTGTAATGACCCAAGTCTAGAATCGGTCAACGGAATACCTGCCTACACCACATGGGCTATCCTTTATGAAAAGGATAAGTGCTAGGTACTTACATTTTGGAATTAAAGCCTATATCCACATAAGGCTTCCCACAATTCACCCATGTGGGATATGGGGGTGTTACAAACTCCCCCCTTATGTACTCAACCCCGTCGGGGTCAATCGGATTACTTGGTTCCCCAGACCAAGTAACTTCTCTAATCGGACTACTTAGCCCTTGGCCAAGTAGCCTCTCGAATCCAAGATCAGTCCCGGTAGACGATGCATGTGCACAACTACCATGCCACACATCGCAGTCCCGGGTCGGCTCTAATACCATCTATAATAACCCAAGTCCAGAACCGGTCAACGGAACACCTACCCACACCACATGGGCTATCCTTTATGAAAAAGATAAGCGCTAGGTACTTATGTTCTGAAATTAGAGCCTATATATCCACATAAGGCTTCCCATAATTCACCCATGTGGGATATGAGGGTGTTGCACTTCTGATAATGATCGGCCATTTATATTCTGTCGAAGATATTTGCCACTTAAGGTTTGCTTCACCATGACCATAAAGAAAAGTCAGACACTAACATTTAATTATATTGGTATATATCTTCTATAACTAATTTTTAGCCATAATCAACTTTATATTACTACGTCACGTGTAACAAGCTCATCTAGTTTCCATGTGATGTTGTAAAGAAAAGACCCTTGTAACACTTCATCAATAATAAATATTGTGTACCGTGAAGTTTTTCAGTGTTTATATCAAGCGACCTCACAGGTCAATTATGTAGAATAATCGCATTCTCTTAATTTCTATTTATTGTACAACCTTCTATCCTTACTATGACACAGTATATTTTTTTTGTTTTATCATTTGCCCATAATATATGATATCTTTATGTTCTAAAATATCTAATATAGTTATTTGTTAATGTTAATAATTTTTTAGATAATGCCTTAGATAACATATATTAGTCAATTGAGTCCACTGAGTTATAGATGGACAATAAAAGTATGCATAAGCCATATGTGGAACGTTATCAATAGTAATAAATACTTATAAGTCATATGTGATGGCAATGATATTGCTTGATGAGAAGGTATGTTACCTATTCATCTTCTTATTTGTTTAGTTAGAATTCTTCCGAAGTTTAACATGGTCTACCATAGTTAATGATTCTCTAACTATATCCTTTTATTTCTTTACTTCAATCTTAGAATGATCTCATCCATGCGATAGCTTACAAGTCCATTACTTCAATATTTAAATCAATGCTATAAGAAAGGAATGTATATATCATTGCCAATTTCAGTGTGGATAGAGTTAATCGAGGGTAAAAACCTATGAAAAAGGAATATAGAATTAAATTATGTATGGATACATGAGTTATTCTGGTTTTTGTATTTGTACCTTAAATATAACGGCACAAGTTTGAGATTGTGCCTTTTGATCAAATTTTGGATTTGCTATCTTGACAATGTATATTTTGTTTAACTTTATCAATATGTTTTATACTATCTAAAATCATATGTTCCATAATCATAGATGTTGTGGGAAAGCTTATTCAAATAGGCCAACTCACATACGTGACAAGAATAAATGAGTTTATCACAAAACATCACATCAGCAGGTTACAAAATTTAAGGTTACTATTTTAACCCCCATTTATACACTTTTTTTTCTTATACTTTGTTATACAATTAATACAAGTTTCCTCTTAACCAATGATAATATTATAGTGGATTGACTATTTAAATTATATTTTGGGGAGATCAAGCCAACCTACTTGATTATGATTTATTGAAAAACTTCTCAACCCACAGCATTCTTGTCATGACTTCCACTTTTGTTAAAACATGTCACAGTAAAGTATTCTAAAATCTATACTCATAATTGCACTCAAACCTCATACTTTAGTTTATATTGCAATTGAAAAATTTACAAGATAATACAATTTGTCTTTTACTTCAAAAACAAAAGTTTATCTTAATCTTGAAGTTGATGAAGTACGTGACTTCTTTCAATCATATTTTACTTCCTCATTCATTACCACAAAATATTTATTTCTTACTTGTATTTCTTTTTTCATTGATTACATGTTAGCCCATCCTTTTGACTTGCCACTTTTGGTGAGTATACTCTTACAGTTTCATAGCACCATTTCCTTAACTAATTTATGATCACTGTAGCACCATAGCATAGATTAAAGAACTTCTATCACTTAGCTCCTGCATCATGAGTTAAAATTTTTCATTTAATTTACATGTAGGCTAACCAACCAGCTTTGTATGATCATTTAACATAGCCTCATGTACTATTCTTAAAGGAAAATAAATATATATGTCATGCAATAGTTAGTGAAGTGATAAGTGAACGTGGGTGCTCATATATAGCATGTAAGAAATGTTGCAAAAAGTCAAACTAATTGGGTTGACTTTTATTTGTCAAAGTTGCAACATAGTCAACCACACACCCCCTTTACAGTATATATACATATTTAATGCACTTGCCTATAATTAGTTGTGCACTCTTTCTCAATGTTTAATTATGCCACTAATATTGTTTCACACTAATGGCATTTAAGCATAAAGTGATTGTTAAAGTTGTTGATTCATTAATACTGCCTTATTCACAATGCTTAACACTATTGCTGTAACATTCTTCAGTTGTTCATCTTCTTTCCTTCAAACACTCATTCAATCGGTTATTTCTAATATTATTCTCCTCTAAATTATTTTCCTCTCTTTTATACCATGTAATACACATATGATGATATATTTCAGCTTTTAATGGATCACATTATACACTAGACAATAGCCAAACAATAGTTGAAGAAAAGTTTCAACAGTTAGTCAATCGTGACCTAATTTTGAAACTTAAGTTAATTTCTTTCAACTTTAGAACACCGCTGTGCCTTTAACTATTAAAAATTTTTATACTGTTGACCTTCAAGAGGAGAAGCTTGCCTTTCACTTGAAGTAATGTCTTGTATGATCATCTCTTCTTCCTTCCAATGTATACTTCTCAAGCAACTTCTTCCAACATTTTTTTCCACTTAACCATTTCATTTACTAGGTATACTATTTATCAGCTGAGTCTCTATTCTCTTGTTGGCCAAACTGTCCACCCAATAGAAGTACTAACTTATATAGACCAAGTGAAGTCATGGCTGGGTTTGTTTTTTTTTTTTCCTATCTTCCTTTGTTCATTCATTTGTTACATGATATATCACACTATCATTTATTTATAATATTACAGAGAGACCAATCATTCTACCAGCTTACTTCCTCAAACTTCATATTCTCTTCCATTTTCCACAAATGAAATTGAAGCTGCGACCATCTTGTATGTACAATATTTACCTTATACTTTTATTCCATGCGTGTAATTCTCTCATATTGCTTACTGAAATTGGGCACAAGTTTGAGCTTCATGACAACCCATGTCTTCACGTGCTACAAATTCAGATTTTTCATTTCATGTGAAGTTACTGGCTGCACATGAAATCTAATTCTTTTCCATTTGTCCCTTCATTTTACCACAATTACTATATATATTTTGTACAAATGTTTACGCATTGGCTTATTACCTATAACATACTTAGTATGTGTTCCTTATTTCTACAGGCTATTCTTACTCAAAGATTGTGATGTTGTAATTGAGTTTTCAAACACCATTTAACATTTTAGTGAATGATATCATTATGTCATATGTGATGTAAATGACTTTGCATAGTAGCCCCTGTCAATAAAACCAGTTTATATTTCTTTTAATAATATTTTAATTGATGTTAAAAAAAACAATTATATGTGATCCTTGCTTAAAATACTACAAAACACATCAATTTTGCCAGTATGAATTTTAGCAAGAAAAATTATAATTCTTTTGATATTTGAAAATGGTTCAATGTTAGGTATCAATGAGTGCTTTTGTCTTGTCTTTAGATTATCTTTCTAATTCTAGATAAAATTGTTATTATTTGAATTTTAGAATTTTTCTTTCTTATAGATAATTTTTATGTGTGTGTATGTGTCAGAAGAAACTCTTAATAATAAGCCAAGTGAAAAGAAATTGCATACTCATTAACTGTAGATTCATACAATTGTTAGTTTGGGACATTTTATATGTCATTTTGGTAATTTCTAAAAGTTAATAACAATATATTTGTACCACAATTTTTTGGAAAACACCATGGGGAGTGTATTTTTCATTTCATCAAAATAACTTAGCAACACTTATAAAAATAGAATTAGTGGTCTACAAGATCAAAGTTAAAAAGCCTAATTCAAAATGGAGAGTAAGAAATAACAATCCTACTCCATGCTTAACAGAAAAATCATGATAATACAAACTAAGAAATAAACAAAACTGAAATCTAGCATTCCTAGATTGAAGGCATTTGTAGACTATAGTAAGAAAACAATCAACAATTTTTCTCAATCTAAAGATTATAGACAATAACAAGCAACAAACTTCTTCTAACCTTAGTTTTAATTAGTCAGCTAACCTCTTTAGATTTTTAACCACCACTTGCACACTTGATCCAAGTAATGTGGTAAATTTTTCAATTCAACAAAATGTAACATTTTCTCTAAGATTTCGTATAAGATAGGAGTCTAAGAAAAGTAGAATATAATCACAATTTTGCTATAGGCTAAGGCAAAACATGCAAAGATCTTGCCAATGTCAAGAAAGTTTATCTTTAGTGAATATTTTGTTCAAAGCAATGAACCATCTAATAAAAATTAGTTCTTTTCATCACATGGATTTTTCCGACAAAGGCAACCAAAATGATGTAATAAGAATCATTTACTTGGCCTTTTGGTTCCATCTTCCTCATACTTTTATCATATTCTAGTGATCCAACAAGCAATTAAGTTGCATGGTCTTCATTCAGCATATAGTTTAAAGAATGGGAAAACTGGTTTTATCTTTTTAAAGTTAGTATGAACAATGCACTAGTAGGGTACTCATTATATGCATGGTTTGTATTAATTCTTGTTAGATGTTCGTTTGTGCTTTTCTCTGGACATTACTTGAATCCCTATCTTGTTATTCAAAAGTGCACCATTTTTTAAGGAGATTTTGTACTATAAATATGCTCTTTATATATGTCTTATTGATGCTAAGAGCACCGTGTTTTGAAAATTATAATAAAATGACAATAAAATACATAGGCCATTAGAAGCAGTAAATATGTTGAGGATAGTTTAATAAATTGCTTATCAATGACTAGTAATCCATTTTCGACCAACTCATTGTTAAATTGACTTGTCAATTGTTGAATGAACGTTTATTAGCCGCCTATTGTACCATATCAATGCTAATATCATCTTTTTCAATAGGAAAGTGAGTATACCTCTTCTTAGATGTCACTTAGTGCCTGTCGATTTACATTGAAGCTCATTTCTAGCTAAATCTTGAATTAATTTCCACATTTTGATGGCCAATCAGTATTTTACAGATTAATGATGATGCCAAAAATGGATGACCTTGAGAAGAAAATGAATTAAATAAGGAAGCTTAGGGAGCAAAAAAAAGAAAAAAAAGAAAAGTGTGATAGTAAGGTAGTGTATAGTGGGCTATAACCTCTAGGGGAGCAAACTTCGTCACACTTGAGGAGCCAAAAGATATAGGATTATTCCAAGAAAATCCAAAAAATTCTTGGTGTTTTTAGTCCTAGTATCTCACTGTTTAAACTTGCCAAAAACCACATGTTAGTCAACCAACTAAATCATGAGAGAAGCATCTACAACTATATATTCATCTTTGTCTACCTTCTGGAAAACTCGCCTTGTGTGTGGGGAGAGTCAATAAGGCATGAAGGAAGTACAAAAGATTGATACTTTACCTGGCAAACTTGATGAAGTGCCCTTTGATTGGTGTGCAAGTTATGTAAATGTGGATCCAAATGCCGGAAAAGCTCTTTTCTACTCCTTTACTGAGTCCCCATACAACTCTTCTACAAATCCTTTGTTTTTATGACTTAACACATGTTCCCCATAGGCGTTGGTGCTAGGCATGAGCTAGGACCTTCCAATGTAAACAGCAATAATATAAAAACAATACCTTATGCATAGAACAATGGTGAATGTTCGGTCATTTATTAGAAGTATATCTTTATCATTTCATTGATAGACATGAATGTCTAATGTAGAATCAATTGTTAACCTTTTGATAATTGTTAGCATGAAGTGGCAAATGCCATCTTCTTAAAATCTCCAATTGATGTAGGCTTTTCTCAATTGCATATATCCTTCAACTACAACACAACCAGTAATTCTAGGACTATAAAGAATGCTACATTTATGAACTAGCTTGAAAATTACATAGTATAAAATTGATGATTTTTTTATACTTAGAGAAGGATATGCCAGTCACTTTGAGCCATAGTGTTGATTTTAGGATTGGTTTAGTTAGTTTTTAGGATAGTTGGAATATAAAGGGTGATCATTCAATTAATTCGGTTTGAAACCCATATGAACATAGTGATTTGATTAGTTTTTTTTTATAAAAATGTATCTAGACCATCCAAATTACATGTCAGAATTGATCCAAACCATTCGAATTACTTTTTGGTTTATTTTGTTCATCTTTCTAAGACCTAAGCATATTGTAAATGAAACAATACAATAGATATTCAGACTTTTACACCTTATACCCAAAATTAAATAATGATCAAACATATAGTCTGAAATTATAGGGAAATAGCTTTATGTATGTATGGCCAATACAGATAATGGTAAAATATTTATTATTATTTGGTTTACTTGATTTCAAGTGTAAGAACCTGGTAGGAAATAGGCCTAAATGGCCATAATCCAGGGTCCAAACTTAATAGAAGCTCCTGCTAAGGCATAAATATACCCATAAGGGAACTCCACTCTAAATGGAAACAGTATCTTGAAACTATGGGATAAGCTATAGGATTCCTATCTGAAAATTAATTCCTCAGACTAGCTATATAAACCTTTCTATTTGCCAATCCTGAGGTATGATGCACTAGCTCTTTCTATCTTTCTCTCTCTCCCACTTCGTCATTCCTTGCTTGCTGGAATTCTAACTTAAGTGTCAGAGGGTTCCTCCCCAGGGACATGTCCCGGGTCCCTAACATTCTCTTTGTATGAAGGCTACCAATCCGTGATTCGCTAGGCTTCTAGACTAGGCCCATACGATCCAATCAACTATTAATTTAGCGCCATTTGTGAGAAAATGGTGAATACTCGGAGGTCACGCTTGGAGAACCAAGACTTGCCAGAGAATAAGCAGGAGAGCCATTGCCTTACTAGGTCCATAGGGCCCACAGGCGAAGAACCACCCCAAAGGGTTTGATCCAAAAGACCCCATAGGGCTCCAAAGGGACCCTTACAAGGGAAAGGGCCTCGCATTGCTGAATTAGGACCGATTTCAAGCCTTGCAACATACCCTATTTGAGTAATTGAGGGTGATATTGTAATAGAAAATCCAGAAAGCCTTACCGAGGGCAATGGAGGAGGCCACCAAAGGCCATCTAGTGCCTAGGAAGCCCCGGGGGGCTTTTCCCCGAGACCAACCCTCAAGGAGAATAGCAGTCATTCCCAGACCGTTTCAAGGGACCTAGAGGCAGCAATATCAACGCTATCCTACAAAGACTCGATTAGATGGAGCAGCACATGCAGGCTTCTGAGCCCTCAAAAGAAAGTCTTGGACATGGAATCGATGTGGAGTACCTAGGGCTCCAACCTTTTACAGATGAGATAATCAACAGCCTCACTTTCGATGGGTTCTGTATGCCTAAAATCGATTTGTACAATGGCCTAACCAATCTAGTTAACCATCTGTAAAGGCATGTTGCCTCCATAAAGGTAAAGCAGGCCTCTAATATGAATATGTGTAATGCTAACAGGAGCCGTTGCCTTCTGGTTTGGGACCAACTGGGGGCCACCACTTTTCCTCATTTAAGGACTTTTCCCAAGTGTTCTTGCGACACTTCTTGGGGAGTCGACGTACCCCAAAAACAGTGACCCATTTGCTGAAAATTAAGCAAGGTCATGATAAACCCCTGAGAGACTTCGTCTAGAGGTTTAACATAAAGGTTGTACAAGTACAGGGGTTGTCCTTAGAGCTATACTTAGTAACCATTACCCAGGGGTTGGTGTGGGACTCAACGCTGGCCTAGGATCTCCATGAGAATCTCTTAAAGGATATAGGGGAATTCCACAACTAAGTCACGTGGTATATGCATGCTGAAGAGCTTAACCAACTGACGGACAAACCAACTGAAGGTTAAAGAAAGTGGGTCCACGAAAAAGGGAATGTGTGACCCGTGGCTAAAGCCCGTCCTCACATCTCTGAGAAAGCCAAGGTCAAGCATCCTGTATGCCTTAAAAAAGAAGAACCAGGTTCCTTGATGGCCCCCATTGATGCCTCCTTAGGGTAAAAAGGACCTAAAAAAATATTGTAATACTTGGATAAGGGGCATGATACCAAAAATTGTTAGTAGCTAAGAAAGTTATTCAAGGAAATGGTTTGGGCAGGAAAGCTGAAGGAATATCTATTTAGACAACATCCCCTTGTCAAAAAAAAAAAGATAGGCTTTGCAAAAGGGATGATAAGAAGGATCATGATCAAGGTCAAAGGTCTAAGGGGCCGTGATCCCTAAGGGACCATAGTAATCTTGGACTCCCAGGTGGGATAGTTCACATGATTATCAAGGGAGAGCCCTTGGCAGCTTGAAAAAGACAGAGGCAGGAAATCATGCAACTGAAGGTGGCTGACCCTAGCAGGATCCTAATTAGGGCTGATGGATCCTGGAGAGTTATCCTTCACTTGGATCCACTCATGTTCAAGGCCCACATTAATAATTTTGACATAGAAAGAGTTTACCTGGATATTGGGACAAACACCAAAGTTATCTTTCTCGATTTATTGGAAAAAATAAGGGTCAGAAAGTCCTCTTTATCCCATGTAACCAGACCCACCATTGGGATAGGAAGGGAAGAAGTCCCCATAATAGGGACCGTCAAAGGTGCAGGACTCCGACAGACAGTAACATTGCTGATCCACTAACAAAGCCCCTTAAGCAGCAGAAGCATGATAGCCATTCTAGGTCCATCAGTATTAGATACATAGATGATTGGCTTTTAGCGCAAGTGGGAGATTGTTAGTGTCATGCCCAAAAGCCAATCATGAGATGATTGTATTTTTTTCACATTGAGTCATGATATTTTATTAAGGCATTAATCTAGCAATTATGTTTGTTGTTCTGTTTCTGCGTAACGTAATAAACATAATTGTAACTCTAGAATAATGATATTCTCAAACGCCCCTAGTCTACTATTATTGTGGAGCGGGTTGTAATAATACATAATGACTCACATATATGGAGACTAATATGAGATATGTAGTCTAAATATGGGTACAAGTTGGAGAACTTGTGTACTAGACCGACCCACCATGAGAACACTACATAGATCGTTATATGAGTGTCATAAGTGATTCTCATAGTGATCATGGTATATGTAGTCCTTCGACCTAAGATCATCAAGGTTCCTTACATGTGAGTCATACTTTGATACTTTCCTTTGTTGCTCGTAACTGAATGAAATTGAAGGAGGTAATTGGGTATGTCACATATCATGCGAAGGGATTTGTATGATCAAGATGGGATTTGTCCCTCCTATGTAACGGGAATGATATCTTTGGGCCCCTTAATAGAGTAAGACTTAGAAAATGCATGACCATGCTCGGATGAGTTGATATACGATATCAATGTCATCAGTTTAAGTTGGTCTACTCGGTAATCAAGAAACCAAAGATTGGGCTATACGAGAGTGACACATTTCATGTCTCGTGCTTAGTTTTGATATCTTGGACAAAGGGATAATGGCATATATCGGTAATGATCATAAAGGTTTAGTCGAATCACCGACAATCTTGTCACTTGGGTAGCAATGATGTGTTGCTAGACACCGCTCATTGCTTATGATCATAAATGTGATTTATGATCATTGCCAACGTGGTAAGAGCCTATTGGGTCGCACACATAGAGCTATTTGGATCATTAGAGTGCATGGGCTAATTATTTGGGTTATGGTTTCACAATAATTTCGTATTAATAATGGGCCCAAGAGTTGAGCCATTATTAAGCCCGAAATTAAAGCCTAATTGGATTAGGGCTTTGAAACCCATTAGGCCTGGAAGTTGAGTCTCACTATAAATACAACTTTTAGTGAGAAATTCGCAGGTCTCCTTGCCCTAGCCTCCCAAAAGGACAGCCGCACTCTTCTCTTGCAATTCCTTGGAGGACGCAAGCTAGCACTGCGAGCGCAAGAGAAACGCATCTGCCGGGACGTGGTGGAAGCGTGGTGATCCCGAGAGGCTCGTGTGGATACCATAGAGAGCTTGAACACGTCAACTGTTCAGGTTTTGTGATTTGACTCTACAGTTGAGTGAGAGATCTCAACCGAAAATTAGGTATGAAAATTTTTGAACACCCGGTTTACCCCGTTTCACTTGGATCCTGGAGGGTTTCGGTTAAATTCCGCTGCGCTGTTTGGCTCCCGAAACCCAACAGTGGTATCAGAGCTACTGGTGAAACCCTAAATCGGGATTGAATGTTGAATCGCATGATGTTATGTGTTCGGTTGCTTTCGGCCATGATTAATTAGATTGATTCATGATGCATGAAACCGGAACTCGTAATGAACATATGACATATATGAAGAAACGACACTAATTGGTTAATGAGATTAACCCGAAATTGATAGGTATGAGATACCTATATGGATTAGGATTCTTGCAATAGTTGCAAAAACCCTAGCTTGGTTCGGATTCGGCCTATTCGGGCACCGAAAGTAAGGTATTTTTGGTGGCTCGAATGGAGGAGTCTCGGGTGCCTACTTGCTCGAAATAGAAGATCTCGGGCAAAGCAATTGTAAGACAATTTTTTGCGCTAGGGGGGCGCTGCCCCCCTCGCAACCCCCCGCAAGGGCGGCCCCCCTTGACCCCGTCCGCTGACCGGTCAGCGGAACCACCGCCCGCTGACCGGCCAGCGGGACCGCCGTATGCGAAGCGCCACATAAATAAAACTGGTTAATCAACTCGTGAAAATTGGCATGCATTTGTTGAATGAGATTTGACATGTTATGCTGATTGATGGTTGTAGCATGGTGCATGGTTATAGCCCTTGATTGGTTGTACTTGTAAATACGGCCTGCGAGTCGTGCCTTCTCTTGTTACTCTCATTGTACATTCTCTTCTCACCTTACTCCCCTCGAATGTAACTCGAGGTTTCTATTATTGATGTAATGGTACATTATGGGATCATCCAAGGTGGTATGTCCAAGGATCATCCAAGGTGGTATGTCCATGTCCAAGGAGGTGACAACAAAAGGGCAACCAAGAAAGGAAGAGAAGGAGCTTGTGAAGACCCTTTTCTTTTCTTAGGCTTTTATGATATTCTCATTGGCTTGAGAATATCGCATAGTTTGGGCTATAACCATGTCATGTTTACTTTCTTGTAAGCATGAGATGCATGTTTTATATTTGTATGTGATGCATGTATAAGACAACCGGAGATAACAAATTGGTGAGATCAAAAGAAAAATCCCTCAAACAAATATTAAGTCATTAAATGTGATGCCTTCCAAATGTTGGCACTCGTCAAGACTTTGATCAACATTAGGTGGGTTTGCCAAAGCAAAGCACCTATGTTCATCTTGGTAAGGCGCGATGGGATAATAGTGATATCCAAATTGCTAACTTTGGGTCCGACTTAACTAAGTCATCCTAATAGGATTAGGGACTTAGAGGCATAGAGTTGGGCTTAAGTTCATGAGATGAGCTTGGACAAGTGTTGTTCACCCAACTATCCAAGAGTTGCATAAGATGCAATTGGCAAGGAGTTGCCTACCTAAATAGCTGTAACTTGAGAGAAAAGCCAAAGCTGACTCAGGTTGTGGTCAAATATGGATCTTGGCCCACTAGAATACCTTAGCGCTGAGGTGTTCCGAAATAATATCGAGGGTTATTATTTTGAGGAAAATAGTGGGAGTATCGTTTAATAAAAGTCCTTATTAAATGAATTAAAATACATGGCTCTTACACTGCATATTTACTGTTGTAGATAACCATGGCACAAAACATATCAACACTTTCGTTGCGATCGATCCTTGAAAAGGAAAAACTGAATAGGACTAACTTTCTCAAATGGTACCGAAACTTGAGGATAGTCCTCAAGCAAGAAAGAAAGGCTTATGTCCTAGAGCAGCCCTTTCCAAATGAGCCTGCTGCCACTGCTCCAAGAGCTGAAAGGGATGCTCACAAGAGGCATTCTGATGATGCTTTGGATGTTGCATGCCTCATGCTTATTACCATGGAATCTGAGCTTCAGAAGCAACATGAGAACATGGGGGCGTTCGATATGATCGAACATCTCAAAATGCTTTTCCAAGAGCAAGCTAGGCATGAGAGGTTTGAGACCTCTAAGGCATTGTTTCAGTGCAAGATGTCTGAGGGAAGTCCCGTGGGTCCTCATGTGCTCAAGATGATTGGGTACATTGAGAATCTTGAGAGTTTGGGATTTGCTCTTCAGAAAGAGTTGGCTGTTGATGTAGTCTTGCAATCATTGCCTGAAAGCTACAGTCAGTTCATCATGAACTATAACATGAACGACCTTGACAAGTCCCTCCCTGAATTGCTCAACATGTTGAGAACTGCTGAGCAAAACCTTAAGAAGGCTAAGCCCATTTTGATGGTTCAAAAGGGCAAAGGAAAGGGAAAAGCCAACAAGAAGAAGGATAAAGCTAATGGAAAGTCCAATGCCAATTCTTCTTCAGCTGCACTGAAACCAAAGGGTGGTGTGGCAAAGGAAGGGGAGTGCTTCCATTGTAAGCAACCTGGACACTGGAAGCGCAACTGCAAGCTCTATCTTGAAGAACTTGCTAAGGAAAAGGGAAGTAAGACTTCCACTTCAGGTATTTTTGTTATAGAGGCTAACTTTTCTACTTCCTCATCTTGGGTATTGGATACTGGATGTGGATCTCACATTTGTGCAAATGTGCAGGATCTAAGTAGAAGTAGAAGATTGGCCCGAGGTGAAGTGGACCTACGTGTTGGAAATGGAGCAAGGGTTGCTGCCTTAGCCGTAGGGACTTATGTTCTCACTTTACCTAGTGGATTAGTTTTAGAATTAGACAACTGCTACTTTGTGCCTACTATTAGTAGAAATTTGATTTCTGTTTCTTGTTTGGACAAGAAAGGTTTTTCATTTATAATAAAGGACAAATGTTGTTCTATTTATTTGAATGAAATCTTTTATGGTAGTGCTCAACTTAGCAATGGGTTGTATGTTCTAGACCTCGAAGATCCAATCTATAATGTGAATACCAAGAAGGTCAGATTAAATGATTCGAACCTGACCTATCTCTGGCACTGTCGCTTGGGCCATATAAATGAGACCCGCATATCCAAGCTCCATAAGGATGGACTCTTGGACTCATTTGATTTTGAATCATATGAGACATGTGAGTCATGTTTGTTGGGCAAGATGACCAAAGCCCCATTCACAGGGCAAAGTGAAAGGGCTAATGACTTACTAGGACTCATACATAGTGATGTATGTGGCCCTATGTCTACACATCCTAGAGGAGGTTTTCAATACTTCATTACTTTCACTGATGACTTTAGCAGATATGGCTATGTGTATCTCATGAGACAAAAGTCAGAATCCTTTGAAAAGTTCAAAGAATTCAAGAATGAAATAGAGAATCAACTCAGGAAGAGTATCAAAGTGCTTCGATCAGATCGAGGTGGAGAGTACTTGGATCGAGAATTCCTTGACTATCTGAAGGAGTGTGGTATAGTATCACAACTCACTCCACCAGGTACACCTCAATGGAATGGTGTATCTGAAAGGAGAAATCGAACTCTGTTAGACATGGTTCGCTCTATGATGAGTCAAGCTGACCTTCCAAACTCCTTTTGGGGACATGCTCTAGAGACAGCCGCTTTTACACTAAACCGAGTTCCATCTAAATCGGTTCAAAAGACACCATATGAGATATGGAGTGGGAGGCATCCCAATTTGTCTTTTATGAAGATTTGGGGCTGTGACGCTTATGTGAAATGTCAATCCTCTGACAAACTAGGGCCCAAATCTCAAAAATGCCTTTTTGTTGGGTATCCCAAAGAAACAAAGGGTTACTATTTCTACAATCCTTCTGAGCAAAAAGTGTTTGTTGCTCGAACTGGTGTCTTTTTAGAGAAAGAGTTTATCTCTAAAGGAACTAGTGGGAGGAAAGTAGAACTTGAAGAAATTCAAGAACAACAAGGAGACATCGAACCTGAAATGGAACCTGAACAGACACCACAAGATGTTGTGGTTCAAGAGTCTGTTCCTGTAGCACAGAGCCCACGTAGGTCTGGTAGGATTCGGCGTGAGCCTGAGAGATATGGATTTCTCGTGACTCACACTGGTGATGTGATGCTCATGGATCAGGATGAGCCCACAACCTACCAACAAGCTATGTCGGGGCCTGACTCTGAGAAGTGGCTAGTGGCCATGAAATCCGAGATGGAATCCATGTATGAAAACCAAGTATGGACTTTGGTTGACCCACCTGAAGGGGTAAAACCCATAGGGTGCAAATGGGTTTTCAAGAAGAAAACTGACATGGATGGTAATGTGATTACCTTTAAGGGACGATTGGTTGCAAAAGGTTTCAAGCAAATTCATGGTATTGACTATGATGAAACTTTTTCACCAGTTGCTATGCTTAAATCCATCCGAATTTTGTTCGCTATTGCTGCACACTATGATTATGAGATATGGCAAATGGATGTCAAAACTGCATTCCTAAATGGAAAGCTACTTGAGGATGTGTACATGACACAACCTGAGGGTTTTGTCACTCCTGAGAATGCCAATAAAGTGTGCAAGTTGCAAAGGTCCATTTATGGACTGAAGCAAGCTTCTCGAAGTTGGAATCTTCATTTTGATGAAGCAATCAAAGAGTTTGGTTTTATCAAAAATGAAGATGAACCTTGTGTCTACAAGAAGGTTAGTGGGAGCGCTATTGTCTTCTTGGTGTTGTATGTAGATGACATACTACTCATCGGGAATGACATTCCTGAGCTACAGTCTGTGAAGACTTGGCTAGGGAAATGTTTCTCTATGAAGGACTTGGGTGAAGCAGCCTATGTGTTAGGCATCAGGATCTATAGAGATAGATCTAGAAAGCTTCTTGGCCTAAGTCAAAGTACATACATTGACAAGGTGCTAAAGAGGTTTAGCATGCAAGATTCCAAGAAAGGATTCTTGCCCATGTCACATGGTATAACTCTTTCTAGATCTCAGTGTCCGAGTACACCCGAGGAGAGAGAGCGCATGAGTAAGATTCCATATGCCTCAGCAATTGGATCTATCATGTATGCCATGATATGTACTCATCCCGATGTCTCATATGCCTTGAGCATGACGAGTAGGTACCAATCGAACCCCGGTGAGAGTCACTGGACAGCTGTTAAGAACATCCTTAAGTACTTACGAAGGACTAAGGATGCATTCTTGGTCTTTGGAGGTGAAGATGAGCTCGTTGTAAGGGGTTACACCGATGCAAGCTTCCAATCCGATAAGGATGATTTTAGATCGCAATCTGGTTATGTGTTTTGTATTGGTGGTGGTGCTGTGAGCTGGAAGAGTTCAAAGCAAGAGACAGTAGCTGACTCTACAACAGAATCTGAGTACATTGCCGCCTCTGATGCTACGAAGGAGGCAGTTTGGATCAAGAAGTTCATCACTGAACTTGGAGTGGTTCCAAGCATTGCCGACCCGATAGAGCTCTATTGTGACAACAATGGAGCAATCGCACAGGCTAAGGAACCTCGATCTCACCAGCGATCCAAACACATACTCCGACGCTATCATCTCATCAGGGAGATCATCGAGAGGGGTGATGTAAGGATATGCAGGACTTCGACAGACAGCAACATTGCTGATCCACTGACAAAGCCCCTTACGCAGCAGAAGCATGATAGCCATTCTAGGTCCATCGGTATTAGATACATGGATGATTGGCTTTTAGTGCAAGTGGGAGATTGTTAGTGTTGTGCCCAAAAGCCAATCATGAGATGATTGTATTTTTTGCACATTGAGTCATGATATTTTATTAAGGCATTAATCCAGCAATTATGTTTGTTGTTTTGTTTCTGCGTAACGTAATAAACATAATTGTAACCCTAGAATAATGATATTCTCAAACGTCCCTAGTCTAGTATTATTGTGGAGCGGGTTGCAATAATACATAACGACTAGCATATGTGGAGACTAATATGAGATATGTAGTCTACATATGGGTACAAGTTGGAGAACTTGTGTACTAGACCGACCCACCATGAGAACACTACATAGATCGTTATATGAGTGTCATAAGTGATTCTCATAGTGATCATGGTATATGTAGTCCTTCGACCTAAGATCATCAAGGTTCTCTACATGTGAGTCACATACTTTGATACTTTCCTTTGTTGCTCGTAACTGAGTGAACTTGAAGGAGGTCATTGGGTATGTCACATATCATGCGGAGGAATTTGTATGATCAAGATGAGATTTGTCCCTCATATATAACGAGAATGATATCTTCGAGCCCCTTAATAGAGTGAGACTTAGAAAATGCATGACCATGCTCGGATGAGTTGATATAAGTTTGAAATTTCAAACTTATCTTTTAAATTGGTAAAATGACAATTTCAGTCCTTTACGTTTCTCAGGCTCTGGATAAGTTTTAGAAGCTTCTGATTTTGACAATTTTGTCGTTTTCTGTGAATTTGGGCCAGAAACGTCCGTTTAGGCCCAAAATTGACGCAAAAAATTACCCAAAGCTCCTGGAACTTTCATAATTTGTCAATTTTGCCCGAAACTTCTCAATTTTGTCATTTTTACCTCAAACTTTTAATTTTTTGTTATTTTTTTCCTAAAATTTTCTTTTCTTTCAAACATACACATATAGATATATATATATCATTTTAAATCAAATCTTCACAAAACAAAAATGTATTTTAAACTAATTAAAATTTTTCAGTAATAATAATAATAATAATAAAAAAATTAATTTTTTTTTAAATTTTTTTAAAAGGCCGGACAAAATTGGGTGTCAACACCTGCCCAAGGACATTGAGCTTGTGGAAGCGGCCCCTAAAAAGACAATAAAGATTGGCAAAAACCTTCAACCTGAGTTAAGACAATTATTTATTCAATTCCTAAAAGCAAATGTAGATGTGTTTACATGGTCCCTAAATGAAATGCCCAGGATTGACTTGAAAACAATTACTCATAGGTTATAAGTAGACTCCTCCACCCAACCAGTACAACAAAAAAAGTGCAGCATGGCGCCTGAAAGGCAAGACTTTATTAGAGACAAAATTGAAAGGCTATTAAAGGCTAGAATTAATCGAGAAGTATGATGCACTGAATGGCTTGCCAATGTAGTGCTGGTGAAAAAAGAGAATGGAAGCTGGCGCATATGTGTCAACAACATAAATCTTAACAATGCCTACCTAAAAGAACCATACCCTCTACTATCTATCGACCAATTGGTTGATGTCACATCAGAATTCAAAATACTATCCTTCATGGATGTTTTCAATGGTTACCACCAAATCTGAATTCACTCAAAAGATGAAGAAAAAATAGCTAGAATTACTACCATCAATTGGTTGATGCACCATTTAACAGTTTATTATTACTAGTAAGTGTCATTTGGCCTAAAAAATGCCGGGCCACCTATCAAAGGCTGATGAACTGGATCTTTGCAAACCAAATAAAAAGGAATATGAAGGTTTATATAGATGACATGATTGTCAAAAAGAGGACCAAAGAGCAGCACTTCGATGACCTCTGGGAAACCTTCCAAAGAATGTAACAGTTTCACATAAAACTTAATCCAAATAAATGTGCCTTTGGTGTTGGTGTTGGTGAATTCCTTGGTTATATGGTTTCCAAAAGAGGCATCAACGCAAACCTAGATAAGATTGAGGGCATCATCATGATGCCTGATCTTCAGAGCAAAAGGGACGTTTACATGCTAGCTGGTAGGCTAACCATACTAAAACAGTTTGTCTCGCAATTTGGCGATCGATGTAAGCCTTTCTTTCAGATATTAAATAAAGAGGCCATCTTTGAATGGATGGACAAATGTCGCGAAGCCTTCTAATAGATAAAAAACTACCTATGACATCTTTTTACACTAAAAAGCCCAAGCCCAACAAGCCCTTGGTCTTTTACTAAGTTGTTACCAAAGGCTCAGTCAGTGTCGTGCTTGTTAGGGAGCATGGATCGGAACAATGGCCAATATACTATGTTAGTTAGACCCTTTAGGGGGCCAAACCCAGATATCCTACGCTTCACAAAGTGTTCCCGGCCCTTGTTATGGCTTCTAAAAAACTATGACCTTATTTTTAAATGCACTACATAATTGTCAAGACAAAGTTTACCTTTACGGGATATCATACAAAAGCCAGATAAGTCCAGTAAACTTGCTAAATGGTGCATCAAGTTAGGGGAATGTGATACCACTATGATCCTTGAAAGGCTATAAAAGCACAAGCCTTAGCAAACATTGTGGTTGAAACGATACTGATGGAAAAAACTATAGAGAAAAAGAGAAGGAAAATCCTTTTACGAAATGTATGTCGATGCAGCCTTGAGGCCTAAATATCTAGGAATGGGCATCGTACTTAAGGGTCCACCCAACCTAGAAGAGACTTTCAGAGTTAAGTTTCGCTTCCCTGTAACAAATAACATAGCTAAATACAAAGCCCTCCTTGTTGGCTTACAAATGGCTGGTCGGGTGGGGGTACGACATATACATATATATAGTGGCTCTCAGCTAATAGTAAACCAAATCATGGGAACGACAGGAGCAAAAGAGCCCACTCTTTGCAAGTACCTTAATATGGCAAAGGATCTAAAAAAGATGTTTAACCTTGTGCAGGTTCAAAAGATCCCATGGATACAAAATGCTAAGGCAGATACCCTTTCAAAAGGATGAGAAAAGGCCGAGACAAAAGAACTCACAGAGCCCTCAGTCCACCTAGTACACTTTGCAATCCCCAAAGACAATTAAAGAAATAGGGGCACAATGGAACCCCTAGAGAAAAAAGGAAGATTGGGATCTGAGCAGGACGATTCCTCATCATTAGAGATGGACTATATAGATGAGGATTTGCTTCCCCTTTGTGGCGATACCTAACTTCACAAGAAGGGCAGCACTTTCTTTGAAAAATTCACTGGGGGGACTATGGGGCATACATTGGCGCCAATTCCTTGGCCCATAAATGTTAAATGACCTTTTTACCTTTATATTGTAAGTTATTTTATTCTTGTAATGAAACTCAATTTCTCTACAAACTTGTCTTATATAATCAAGTATTATATGCAATTTTTTGTATTTATCATCCCTTTAATGGTCAAAACTCCTAGATTGTCACTAAATTTTTTTTTCTTTTTTTTTTCCATCAAACATGTTGCCCTTGGTTCTATATTCTTATCAAATAATTATTTCAAGTACAATAAATATTTTATAATCTTAAAATTTCAACTTAACAAGTATGACCTAAGTTTGTTCAACTATAAAAAAGTGTCTTTGAATATAAAATTTTTGTCAATTATTTTTTTTTTAAACTTGGATGGATATATACTATATGAAAGCTTATATATCTAGTCCATCTTATAGCAACAAAGTTTATTTTTGCTATCAACATACCCATGCTTAATTCTATATTACAGAATTAAGTATTATATGCAATTTTTTTTCTTAATTAAGTATTATAAGCAATTTTTTTGTGTTAATCTTAGCTTTAATGGCTAAAACTCCTAGATTACCAATAAAGTATTTTTTTATTTGCATCAAATATGTTATCCTTGGTTCTATAGTACTATCAAATAATACCTTGAGTACCATAAATATTTTATAAAACTTAAAATTTTAACTTAAGGTACATAAATATTGAATGAGCATTTTACCTTTATATTATAAATTATTTTATTCTTTTAATGAAACTCATTTTTTATTATTTATTTGATTAAAGTTATAGCAGTACTAGAACACTAAAAGAGACCATTAAGTAGCAACTAAATTTTATTTTTTGCTACAAACTTGCCCGTGCTTGATTTTATATTATAGAATCAAGTATTATAAACAATTTTTTTTACGTTAACCTTACATTTAATGGCTAAAACTCCTAGATTGCCAGTAAAATTTTTTTCCTTTTCATTTTGGCATCAAACATGCTGCCTTTGGTTTCATATTACTATCAAATAATATCTTAAGTAAAATAAATATTTTATAAAAATTAAAATTTTAACTTAACAAGCATAGCCTATGTTTGTTATACTACAAAAAATGTTTTTGAATATATAATTTTTGTTAATTAAGTTTTTGTTTAAAATTGGATGAATACATACTATATGAAAGCTTACATATTTGATCAATGTTATAGTAATAATATAGTTCAAGAATGACTCAAAGCTCCTATTATGAAAAGATAAAAAAAATATATATATCATTGTTGCAAAGGTCACTAGGAAAAAATTTAGGAAAAAAAATTTCTTTACTGTTAGAATTATAATGGGGGAAGGTAAAAAAAAGTCAAATTTTCTAATTAAGTCCTATATGTTCACGATTTTCTATTTAAGTCTTATATCTTTGAAAATATCATTACTGTTAGTCCCATAGTCAACGGCTTTGACAAAAATCCTGTGTGACGGATAAGAGACATTAAAATTAGTCATTTAACTTTTGTAATTTGCCTAATTAAGTTCCATAATTTCATAAAAGCCTCTTTTCGTCAGTGTATACCCAAAAAATGCTTTTACATCCTAAGGCGGCTCCTCCTGCTCCAGTTAGCTCTAGTACGTGCCCAACAACTCCCTGCGTTTCAGATTAAATTTTACAATCATCAAATCAGTTCACATATACATCAGAAAACAAATTAAAATTGTTTGACATCCAAGAATATCAAATCACTAGTGATCCAAAAACAATCATATTCCTCAGTTCATTGAACTTTAGAAATTTTAACCAAATTTATCATATTTATTTCACTTGTCTTAGTTCTAAGATAGTATGCCAACAGGAGATATGTAAAAATTTCTTTTTTTTTTTATTTTTATTTTCTGTGCTTCTAAAACTTTAGATGTTTCTATTTGCGCCCAAGAACTCAAAAGTTACAACAAAGCTATAATTAACATGCTTCCCTGATTTCATTTAAGTACACAATTCCAAATTAGTCAAGATTTTACATGATGGCCCAAGATATAGAAAATAATTTGAAGCGAATGTTATGCTTAATTTAACTTATAATCTACCTTTATGCTATGATGTTTGGAATTTATACGTAGAAGAAAAAGCAACTAGAAAAAGAAACAAAAAAAAAAAACAAGAAAAATGATGCTTACACCTCTTCAAAGGTTAGATGGCTTATTTTAATGTCCGTTATTTGCCACATTGGATTTCCGTTAAAGCCGTCAGCTATAGAACTAATAGTAATAATGTTTTCGAAGATATAGAACTCAATAGAAAATCGTGAAGATATAGGAATTCATTAGAAAAATTATGAAAGTTATAGGAATTTATTTTTACCTTCTCCCCAAATTATAATATAAGGGGACTTTTAGCAGTAATTTTTTTTTAATCTTTTCAATGATTTAAAATATTGGAAAAATTAAAATAATTATTTTTTCCATATGGTCATCCCTTTAAATATTGTAACAAAAAATTTTACTCTTAGCAAATAACACTTTTTCTAAAGTAAATAATATTAAAATATTTTTATTTTTAATTTTTTAGAGCCAATCAAATCTTGCAAGTTGTATCAAATTAGAAGTAATTTTTGTTTCAATATTATATTTCATGGTAGAGGCTCATACCTTAGAATTAGTTTTGAAGTTCTTAATAGATGAAGTTAATAATTTTTTTTTAGTTGCAAGTTTTATTTTATCTAAGATTAAGTATAATAAGGAGAAAAGTATGAAGGTTTACATGTTCAAAAGTTATAATAAAATTATTTTAAGTTCTAACTGTAGGTTCTGAGCACATAGAGGCTTATATGACAAAGGAAGAAACTAGAGGATTCTTAAGAGGACATATAATAAGTTTTAGTAGAAATTTTTTTTTTCCAACATGTACTCTATGTATTGGATCAAAATTTTATTCATTTTTATCCAAAATATAATTTTATTGCAACTCTATCATTTTTCTCATTCTCATAATATCAAATTCTTATACTTTCATATTTGACATTGATACAAAAAATTCTTCAAATATGAAACAAACTCTGAAAATTTCTAGTTTTTTGAAAAATAGTATTGTTCTATTGAGTTCACTAAGTTAATATTTTTATTTATTTTATTAATAAAAATTTTAAAGTATTTATAATATTTTAAATTTATACACATTTGTACCATTTACAAATTCTTTATATTATGAAAATAAGATTAGTATTTGAAAAGGAAAAAAAATCATGATTATTTTCTATGTTTTCTATAAAAAAAAATTTATGGAAAAAAAATTGAAAAATGCCACTAAATTTAAAATTTTGTAAAAAACATGTATTTGATTTATATCACTATTAAACATGCCTAAAACATGATGTTTATCAATTTATTTACTTTTCAAACTTTAAATATTTTTATCAAAACCTAAAATTGCAACTTAATATATATATATATATATATATATATAATAAAAAGTGCACAGATATAAAGTGACTAAACCTTAAATTATAAGTTATTAGTTTTCCTTTTAGGTACTAGGAATTTATTCTATTTTAAAGAGTTTATTTTCCTATGAATGGCTAATTATATTTTAAGAAAAAAAAGTAAGACTATATGTTTTCAAACCTCAGTAATGTCAGTATAATTTCTAAATCAATAGGTAAACATTAATTACCCCAAAACATAAGAAAAAAACTATACAAAACTTGATCTTGATATTTTGAACTATCAAATTTACTCGGCCATAAAATAGAGGATAAATGTAGATTTGAAACTTGGAGGGCGAGTATTTTTATTAGAAGTCAAGAGTCAAGTAATTAAGCTTTTTTAGTAAGGTATAGTTACTTATAGTCACATGTCTTTGAAAAAACTCTATTTACTTACCAAGTCTATATATACTATGACATCATGACTCATATTTGTGTCATACTTATTAAAAGAAAATTATTTTTGCTTGAGTTTCTTATTCAATGTCTAACTGTGGATTTAGCATATGTCTTTTTCTTCTATTTTAATTAGAATTTCAAAATATTTATTAAAAACCTAGTTTATGTCTCTTTAAAAAGTCAAAGTTATGCTAATACATTAACGGTAAATCTATTTAATTGTTTAAGCCAACTAAAATAAGATCCTTATTTTAATCATTAGCTTTTTGAATTTGAAGTATAAAAATTAAGATAAAATTTACTAACTTAAATTTTAATAAAATTTTTAAACAGATAATATTATTAAGTCCATTAAATTAAAATTTTTTCTTGAAAAATTGCAAACTATTAATTTTAAATTTTACACTGAAAAAAGAAAGTTTGACATCTTTGGTAAAATATTAAAAGTATGAGGAAGTAAATTTTATATTTACTCTACCATAAAAAATTAAAAAAATTCTATAAATTTTTTTACAACTAGTATTATTTTATAGCATATTCTACTATTATTATTATTATTATTATTATTATTATTATTATTACCTTTATTATTTATAATAAATAGAAATCAAATACAATAAAAAATCTATTATAATGGATGGCACAAGTGAAGATAATTTATAATGAAATATTATAATAAAAAATTATGTAAAAAATAGAAAAATGAAAATATAATAAGAAACATATCTAAACTAAAAAAATTAAAATCATTATTGCTACTATTTATTTTAAAAAATAATTAAAATTATAGTTTTTTTAGTAAAAAATAACTTATTATGTTGATTCACATGCAACACATATGTACATTTACTAGTATATAAAAATAAAAGGTTGGTACATATTAAACCTATTTTTTTTCCAATACAAAAATGTGGACATCAGAAACAAGAAAAGAACTGCAGAGATAAATAGACAACAATGAAGATTTTTCGATTGATTCTTTTTTTCCAGTTGTAGGTTTCCATTTTTATGATATGTCTCACTTTACTTTCTATTCATCAGTACTGTTTTCCACATTTTGATATAAGCACTACTTTTTCTCTTTTCTTTTACTTTCCTGATTTCAAACAGTAGTTATTTCCAAAGCTTTACTTAGTTGCCCAACCAAAAAGCAACTTGCCTCTGAGAAGATTTTCCCCCATTATCTTTTTTTGTACTTTTCTGTTCGCAAAAACTTTTCCTCTGATGCTTGACTAAACAAAAGAGACAAGTCTCCCATTTGTGAAGAGACAAAAGAGACAAAAACCTTTTCTTGTTGATGGGGCACGGCAAAAGTCTTCTGCCCTTACTGCAGCAGCATAGTTATGGATGAATATTGATGCCTCTCAAAGACTTCAAAAAGATCAGGTTTGGCAAAACTGTGAATCTACCCTTAAAGTAGAATTGGTTGCTATCAATGGTACAATCTCTTTTTCCATGAGAAACTCTGTCCGTAACATCATTATTCTTTTAGACTGCTCACAAACAATTGCAGCTTTAGGAGGACATATGGTGCTTAGTCCTGCCATGACAAGCTTAGTTTAGGTCATCATGACTTCAACGTAGATCTCGGATTGCTGCTCCCTGGTTATCGTACCTCGTCAGCATGTATCTTCATTACATGCTTACACTACTTATTTACTCTTTCGTCACTCCTCTTAACTTTGATAAATATTTCTGATTCTACAAAAAAAAACCATGTGAGAAGAATTTGTTGGAAATGGGGAACAAGAGAGACAAAGGAAGAAGCTCATTAAATGTTGCTTTAACATTGAGTAAGAAATGTTCCATTCCTAATTTTTAATCAAATTTATTCCTTATACCGAAGCATTTAAGTTTAGTCAGAAAGAGCAAATATAGAACAATGTCAATAGTTCAAGGATGGTGAGTTTGAGAATAAATATGCACTATAAACCATAGTTTCAGGATGCTTAGTGTCATTTACTCTTTCTTTTTCATAATTTCTGCCTGACTTTTTAACTCATGGTTTTAAACCATGCATCTGTACCGCCTAGTACTCTCCCATACCGGCCATACCAATAGAAAAATAGTACGAGAATAGTATGCCCCCATCCCATCTTTCATATTGGATTGTACCAGTTTATACTGTACATCTCGGCCTTCTTGTGCCAAACCACACAATTTTTGGAACACAGGAAGTGCACCTTTGTTTTGTTTTTAGCTTTTGAGAGGAAAGTATATATGTAACAACCCAAGTCCAGAACCGGTCAACAGAACACCTGCTTACACCACATGAGCAATCCTTTGGAAAAAGATAAGCATTAAGTGCTTATGTTCTGGAACTTGAGCCTACATATCCACTTAAGGCTTCCCACATTTTACTCATGTGAGAGGATATGGGGGTGTTATAAACTCCTCCTCTTATGTAGCCAAAGTCTTTGTTGGTATCAGTCGGATTACTTAGTTTCCCAGACCAAGTAACCTTTTTAATCGGACTACTTAGCCCCTGACCAAGTAGCCTCTCAAATCTAAGATCAATCCCAGTAGACGATGCATGTGCACACCTACTATGCCACATTATCACGGTCCAAGGTTGGCTCTAATACCATCTGTAACGCTCACAATTTTATGAACCTTAATCTTAAAAGATATCTTAAATTCTCATAATTATAAAGCATTTAATTAAAAATAATTTAAGAAATATGAGGTAAAACATTTTCTTTTAATCTATTTTCTAAATAATAAGAGTATTAAATGAAATCAGAGTAATTAAGTGACAATCCCAAGAAAACTAATATACGGATAATGTGCAAATTTAAACAAACCATATGTTTCTTTAGAAATCAAATAACACAAAGTTGAAATCCAGTCCCAGCCAGTTTTACTTTCGAGGGGCTACAGCGTACCCTTACTGAGTTTGCTCCACATCTTGAGCCTCATTATATGGTTCAGTGTACTTTGTCTCATCATAGTACTCACCTAAGAAAACATGTTAGAAGGATAGGCGAGCACAACTTGCTCAGTAAGGGGGAAGTATCAGGCCCATCACGTGGGTCTTAATGTTCTTGCAACAAACAACAATGAAGAATAAACTTTAAGTTATAAAAATTAATTAAAGAACAATTTCATATGACATCATAACAACAATATTAAAGTCCTACTAGCATGCTTGAACTACTATGCATATTTATAATTCCTTTGACCGATTAAATCATATCTAATTGATCAATCATTTAGTCTAATACTTAAATGCTGTTAGACGAACCTTGGGTGGTGAGTGTGTACATCACCCACTCTCGGGATAACTCTTAGGTAATGCCACTAGGGATGCCACCATGTCAGAGCCTCTCGGGATACCTACGTCGAGGTAGAACGTCTCGTGATACCAACCACAAGCATGGTCCCTCGCTAGCTATCGTCTGGCAGCTTACAAATCATATCTCCATACTCTATATGAATATCGGGTCATAACTAGGGATGGCCCACCGCCACCCTAACATGCCTCTCGGGTTCGAATCGTCCATTCTGAACCTCTCTTCTAAATTTACGGCTCGTCAGGTCATGCAGATATGGTTCGTCACCAACCTTGCATGCCTTGTGTTTTATCTTACTCCTCAAATCTTTTACTTAATGTAGTCTTGTCTATGACAAACATCAATCATATGTAACAACCAATTGATACATGACCAAAGCTCATTTTATTTTAGCCCTTTTTAGTAGCGTGCTATGATTTTAGTGCATCCTATTTATTTTATCTTGTTATCTTAGATTAGTATTACATGATGATATGACTATCCATGATATCTTTTAAGTGTATGTATGATAAATGTTCATCTCCTCTATCGCGAATTCTTTTTAATTTTGTCATTCAGCATTTACGCTCATAATCTTTTATCTACTGGCTTATAGTAATTTATTACGGCTCTAACATGCCACTAACGGTTACATTCAATCTCATCATGCTGCTAGCGAGCCTGTTGGTTGTAAACATGGTACTAGTGGTGTTTGTCTTACATGCCCTAAACATGGTACTAACAGGTTTATTCAAAGGGTCGTTACATACTTCTAATTTAATTTTTGTTACAAACGGTCCTACATGATACAAGTGCCAAGAATACATCACACATCACATCATTACAATCATGCAACCAACCAACCAAAATTACATCTCAATGAAAGAGAACTAAAATATAATAAAATAAAATTCTAGAAAAACTAATTAATTACCCAACCCATGTTGCCCATGCATTTAAAGATTTTGTTTAGCCCAATTGTTTACTTAGAATTTATTATTTCGGTTGATGCTTATTTTGGGCCTAAGAGGGCCCATGAGAACTAAACCACTCTTCCCTCTTACCTAGTACGGAATAACACGGCAAAATTGAATAGGTTTCCTAGAACTTGTCCTACAAAAGGTTAATCAATAGAAAATTAGAAAATATACTTAAATTTAGAAATTTCCTAAATGGTATTTGGAAGGTTCACATTCTTGATATCTAAGTCGAAATTTTACCTAATGGGCAAAAAGGGTCTCAAGGTGTCTTCGGTGGTTTCGTACCTATTCAGGATCGTGTTGGAAGCCTTCTTGATATTGATTCTAAAATTACAACGGCCAATACACTGAGTTATAAGCTCACTTAGGGGCTATAAAAGCTGAATTTGGAAGGACAAAATTAGATTTTGATTATCGATGTATTTTCAGGGATCTCTGGCACTTCAAGAGTCCAAAGAAGTGCTAAACTTTCAAGTAAGGATTTTATAACCCTTTGTAACAACATGGACAGCAAGGAAAAGAGACTTATTAGAGCTGTAAGATTTGAAATTGGCAGCCAAAAGAATTTTAAAAAGGGTAAGCCACTTAGGAGTAAGTATGGACCCGATCGCACCAGAAATGAGTACAAAAACTCAAAAATTTGATTAACGATGATCTATCAATGATTTACAGCAAAAATATGAGGCCATTAGGTGCTGGAAAAAAAATTAAAAGAGTAATACCGAAGAATTTAGACTCATATGAATGAATTTAGAATCGTCGGTACACGTAAGATCACTTTTGGTGTCCGGATGGGGTTTCCCTTCAACTTAATGAACCTAGGCAATAATAAGAAATTAAATAACATTTAAAATTGCTTGGATGATGGATAAATAAAGCCCAAAGGGTTGGATTTACGACAGTTCGACAAAGAACATGATGATGACGGTAATGAAACGGAGAGTGCAAGGATGTTCCTTTGGTGTGATGCCTTCTTCTCTACTTTAATGAGCAAGACTAAGAACAATAGAGGAATGATGAGACTATTTAATTGAAGTAAAGGAATGGGAGAGAGAGATATATGGCCGAAGTTACAAGAGGTGACAAGGATGGCAAGGTGGAGAATTGTGGCCATGGTATTATTTCCTTTTCCAGTTGTGGCTTGGCGGCGTGGGAATTGTTGAGGAAGAAAGAAGAAAATAGCAGCCTATGTTAATTCGGTCAATTGGAACAATTAGAGTCTTAGATGGGACCACGGGGAAACAAAAAAGAAAAAGTAAAATAAATGTAATTAATATCAATAATAATAATTGTAGAATAACTAGTAAGAAAATGGTTAGTGCGATTGGAATGGAACTTTAGCTAAATAAATAAGGTAAATTGAATTGGAATCCTAGGATGCATTGCGGCTGCAGGTTTATTTATTTTAATAATAGGATTAAGTGAGAAATTATTCTATGTAACAGTAGCACGAATCCGATATGAATTGTATACTCGCTTAGGCTAAAATTTTAGGAGACCTAAGCAAATGAATTCATAATTAACTGAGGTAAATTTCTCTTGATTCATTTTTACGAGAAGAATCCAATGGTGCTCCTAAATTTTTCATTTGATGCTCGGTTGGAAATGACAAAAATGTCCATAATCTAAAGAAAATGACTTTGAGCTTCCAACTTGGAATTTGATTTAATAACCACTAAAAGAATTATCTAAGAATCAAGATTCTTAGTTTTACATTGATTTTTTAGATTGATAGGTAAAATTACAAAAATACCCTTAAAGGTAAAATGGTAATTTTTTCATGTAGGGTAATTTGGTAATTTTTATTTTTTCTAAATTTATAGGGTTATTACATTATAATAATTATTACGTTTAATTTATCACTTGTATAACAAAAAAAAAATTATGTTTGAAATATTTTTATATATTTTTTCTTCTATACCTTAAAATTATATTTTGTATGTTATAAAATATATTATTTATGCGTAACAAACTCTTAATTAATCAAAACAACAAAACAGCCATAAACTACAACAGGTAACAAATAGCAACAATGCAATGCAATATACGGGTGAATGAATGAATGCACATGCTAATGCACTTAAGACATCATTACACCTGTAAGTGTTCTAAACTATTATAAGCTCACACGGCTGAGGTACTTAGATACTGACTTTTGTATGAAATCCTAGCACTTAATTAAATCCCATGAAATCCTCTTTACAAGTGCCTTATGTAAGCCGTCGCTTACTTAACCTTGTTTGCATTTTACAAGCTACTTAGAGTAAGTCGTTACTTACTCACCTCTTACCCATATCGTCTTATTTCTTGTTGTGCCAGGTGATTAAATTAGTGGCTAAACTTCACCAAGTTTCCCTAAGCTTGATTTAGGTAACTTAGTGGATTTGCTTACCAAGCCCGTCAACTCAAACAAGACCTCTTGATACTGCCTTAATGCCTAGATGTATTTGACCTTTACCCTTGGGCCATTAGGGGTCCCAAACCCTTCTTGGGTTCTTACCAATGCCGGAGGTTAACAAGCTCATCTCTTGGCCATTGGAGGACTCATACTATACTTGGTTTCTCTTTAGTACCTCACTTATAGCTTAAGGTACTTAACTTATCCACCATCCCTTAGCCCTCTTAACCACCTACATATTACCCACTTATTGATGCATAAGTTAATCTTAGGAGTACTTGAATCATTTTAGAACACTTCCTAACCATTAAAATAAGTTTAAAACACTTGAAAAATGATTTAGAAGGCATTGAGGCCATGATGCGATCGCACCATACAATTTGGGGGAAGGTTTGAACTGGTACAACCATTACTATGACCACAACAATATTTTGCAGCTAGCTGAAGTACAATATGGTTGCACCAAATTATTGGTGTGACTACACCACCCCTGCAACCTCTTATTCTTCACTGTTTTCTTGCACAACCTTTCTTTAATGCCCTCTCAAATCAATTCCAATCAATTTTTGGCTCAATCCAGATTATTGTCATGTGTTCTAACACTACTTATGCATAAGCTAATCGTGTTGAAACTTAAATCTCTTACTTCAAATCCAAGCTAAGCAAAGAACCAAGCAAACCACACACATGGAGCTACCTTTGAGTTCCTAGCCTAAATGCAATAAATTTAGACACCAAGAGCATGAATTCAAGACCATTTCTAAACAATTTTTGAGCTTAGAACTGAACCATAAGGAGCAAAAAAACTTATCTTAGGGTTCTAAATCAAAACTTGCAAAGAAAACTTTAAATACACTAATTCCGCAAAAAAATAAGCCAAGGGCTTGTTGAGATGACTTTGGGACCTTCAAAGTTTATGAAATTTTGACTAATTTGGGAGGAACGAGGATGGAAAGCAATATAGGAGAGGGAAATATGAATATGGGAATGAAGGAGATGATGAATAGTGGAGAGAAAACCTCCTACAAACATCTCAACTACTCCCACTCAAACAAACTTAGCTTTGGTTGTCACTTAGGCCCCAAAACTTTATTTTGCTCACATAGGCCACACTTCACCTTCCTTAAACTGTCCCTTTTAGTCCCTATGAATAGTTTTCTTGCCCTTAAGCTTAGCCTTTAGTCATTTAGGTCACTTAAGATACAAAAGACTCAACTTTACACTTAGTGCATTATATAGCCCTTTAACTCCCACTTTTCATTCAAATGATTAAAGTAACTTATGGTCTTAATTCATTTGATCAAATGCATTTACATACCCTAATTTTATTGAAATTATAACAACGCTATTGAATTGGACCAAAATTACCATTTTTGCCTGCCATGCCACTGACTCATATCAAAATTACCATTTTACCCTTCTTCCCCTTAAGTGTCATTTCAAGCTTAAGAACTCAACTCAACTTTACTTAGCTTGCTTTTATTTGCTTAATAAAAATTTAGTTAAGGAAATTAACTTGAGATTTACTTACCTTGACATCTGAGATAGAGAAATTACTTGGAGGACCTTTACAGTTAATTTTAAATTTCACACTAAGAAGAAAAATTTTGACATCTTTGATAAGATATTAAAAGTACAAGAAAGTAATTTTTATAAGTACTCTACCATTACAAATGAAAAAAAATCTATCAATTTGTTTTACAACCAGTATTACCTGTAGTATATTTTATTTTGTATTATTATTGTTGTTGTTAGTGTTGGTGTTGGTGTTATATATAATAAATAGATATCAAATACAATGGGCAATCTTTTATAACGGACGTGCAAGTGGGGATAATTATGATAAAATATTATAATAAAAAATTATGTAAAAAATAGAAAATGAAACTATAAAAAGAAATGTATCTAAACTAAAAAAGTAAGATAATTATTGATTCTATTTATTTTAAAAATGAAAATTACAATTATAATTTTTTTAGTCAAAAATAGCTTAATATTTTGATTTACATGTAACATACTTTTATATTTACTAATATATATACATATAAAATGTAGGTACACATTAATCCAAAATGACTTATTTTTATGTTTACATATTTTTTACCTAAAATTGATTTTATTTAAAATCAAATATTATATAGGTGCAATAATCCATTGAACATACAATTTTTATAATCTTAATAAATTTTTATGAATTTTTCTAGTTTTAGGCATTAAAAAAAATTCATAAAAATTTAATAATATAATGAAAATTTACTTTCAAATGTATTATGTATCTCTGCATAATATTAGCTTTTAAATGAAATTACTTTGAGTAAAAAAATATAAAAATAAAAATAAAATATTTTGGATTAAGCTGATTTAAGTTAAAATGAATTGGCTCTAAACTTATTATTATTATTATTATTATTATTATTATTTTGACAATAACAAAATGTCAACGTCTGAAACAAGAAAAGAACTGAAGAGATAAAGAGACAATAATAAAGATTTTTTCATTGGTTCTTTTTTTCCGGTTGTAGGTTTCCATTTTTATGCTGCGTCTTACTTCACTTTCTGTTCATCAGTACTGTTTTTCACATTTTGATATAAGCAGTGCTCCACCTCTCTTTTCTTCTTCGCTCTCTGATTTCAAACAGTAGCTATTTCCGGATCTTTTCTCAGTTACCCAACCAAAAAGCAATGGGAAGATTTTCCCCATTGTCTTCTTTGTATTTTTCTGTTCGCAGAAACCTGTCGCTGTTGTTTGACTCAATTAGGTTGCTGGAAATGGGAAACGGGAGGGAGAGGAAGAAGCTCATTAAATGATACTTTAAACATTGAGTAAGAAATGTTCCAATCTTAATTTTCAATCTGTAATTGAATTTATTTCTTAGACCTTACCATTTAAATTTAGTCACAAAGAATAAATATTACAATAATGTCAATAATTCAAGGATGGTAATATAGTAATTTATAGTTTGAGAATAAATATGTAATATAGATCGTAGTTTTAGGATGCTTAGTGTCATATACTCTTTCTCCTTCATAATTTCTGCCCAATTTTCTAACTCGTGGTTTTCAACCACTTACCATGCATTTGTACCGGTCAGTACTATCTCATACCAACCGTACCAGTAAAAAATAGTACAATAATGGTATGCCTCATCCCGTCCTTCGTACCGGACTGTACCAGTTAATACTGGACATCTCTGCCTTCTTGCATTGTACCACATCTATGTTGGAACTGGGGAAATGTATTTTTTTTTTAATTTTTGCTTTTGGCTTTGAGAGTGAAGTATGTAATTATTATGCTTAATTTGTCACTTGTATAACAAAAAAAAATTATGTTTGAAATAATTTTATATATTTATTTATTCTGTACCTTAAAATTATATTTTTATTTTATAAAATATATTATTTATGTGTAACAAACTCTTAATTAATCTAAACAACAAAACAACCATCAAGTACAACAAGTAACAAACAACAACAATGCAATGCAATGTATGGATGGATGAATGAATGAATGTACATGCTTATGTACTTAGAACATCCTTACACCTAAAGGTGTTCTAAACTGTCGTGAGCTCATACGTTTAGGGTACTTGGATACTAACCCTTATATTCGATGCTAGGATTTAATTAAACCCCCATGTAGTCCTTTTTACAGGCGGTTTAAGTAAGTCGTCGCTTACTTGATCATGCCCACCTTTTATGGGGCTATTTAGAGTAAGTCATCACTTATTCACCTCTTAACCGTATTGTCACCTTTGTTGTCATGTCAAGTGATTAACTTAGTGGCTAAACTTCACCAAGTTCACCTGAACTTGCTTCGAGTGATTTAGTGGATTTGTTTACTGAGTTCATTAACTCGATTGGGACCTCTTGATATCACCTTAATGCCTAGAGGTACTTGACCTTTACCCTTGGGTCATCAGGGGTCTCAAACCCTTCTTAGGTTCCTTTCTAATGTCAAAGATTCACGACCTCATCCCTTGGCCATTAGAGGGACTCATACTATACTTGGGCCCCCTTTAGTACCTTACTTGCAACTCAAGATACCAAACTTATCCACCTTCCCTTAGCCCTTTTAACCACCCATTTATTACCCACTTATTGATGCATAATCTAATCTTAAGAGTACTTATGAGTCATTTTAGAACACTTCCAAACCATTAAAATAAGTTTGAAAAAATTGGGAAATGATTTGGGAGGCATTGGGGGCATGATGCAATCGCATCTACCTTTGGGGTGATCACACCATGCAATTTGTGGTAAGGATGGAATTGATGAAGCCATTGCTGCAACCATACCAACATTTTGTAGCCAGTTGAAGTATGATGTAGTCGCACCAAATTATTGGTGCGATTGTATCACCCCTGCATCCTCCAATTCTTTATTGTTTTCTCAACCAACCTTGCTCTAATGCCCTCCCAAACCAATTCCAATTAATTTTTGGCTCAATCCAAATTAGTGTCATGTGTTCTAACACTACGTATGCATCAACTAATCATGCTGGAACTTAAATCCCTTGTTTCAAATCTAAGCCAAGCAAGATCGAAGCAAACCATACACATGGAGCTTCCTTTGAGTTCTTGGCCTAAATCCAACAAATTTGGACACCAAGAGCACGAATTCAAGATCATTTCTAACCAATTTTTGAGCTTAGAACTAGACAGTAAGGAGGAAAGAAACTTATCTTAAGGTTCTAACTCAAAACTTGCAAAAACAACTTTAAATGCACTAATTTCACAAAAAAAATAAGCTACGGCTTGTTGGAATACTTTGGGACCTTCAAATTTCATGAATAAATTTCATGAATTTTTTACCAATATAGAAGGAATGAATGGTGGAAAGCAAAGGAGGAAAGGGAGGTACGAAATAGGCCACCCTTTACATTCCTTAAACCATCCCCCTTGTCCCTATGAAAGGTTTTCTTGCCTCTAAGCTTAGCCTTTAGTCACTTAGGTCACTTAAAAAACGAATGACTCAATTTTACACTTAGTGCATTATAGCCCTTTAACTTTCACTTTTTGTTCAAATGCTTAAGATAACTTATGGCCTTAATTCATTTAGTTAAAATCACTTACATGGCCCTAATTTTACTTAAGTTATGGCCACACCATTGACTTGAACCAAAATTACCATTTTTCTCACCACACCACTAACTTGGACCAAAATTATCATTTTGCCCTTATTACCCTTATGTGTTATTTCAAAATTAAGAACTCAACTCAACCTTGTTTAGCTTACTTTTCTTACTTAATAAAAACTTATTTGAGAAAATTAACTTGAGATTTACTTATCTTGACATCTGAGATAAGAAAATTACTTGGAGAGCCTTTACAATTAATTTTAAATTTCACAATAAGAAGAAAAATTTTGACATCTTTGATAAGATATTAAAAGTACGATGAAGTAATTTTTATAAGCATTCTATCATCACAAATAAAAAAAATTCTATCAATTTTTTTTTTGCAACCAGTATTACCTATAGTACATTCTACATTGTATTATTATTATTATTATTATTATTATTATTATTATTATTATTATTTATAATAAATAAAAATCAAATAAAATGAGCAATCTTTTATAATGGACGGTGCAAGTGAGGGCAATTATGATAAAATATTATAATAAATAAACTATATAAAAAATAAAAAAATGAAACTATAATAAGAATAATATCTAAACCAAAAAAGTAAGGTCGTTATTGCTACTACTTATTTTAAAAAAGATAATTACAAATTTTAGTAAAAAATAACTTAATATTAGGGGTGATAAGTATTTGGTTTAAATTGAAAAAACCGAAAAACTAAAATAATTTGATATCAGTTTGGTTTTGGTTGAAACCAAATAACAAAAAATTCGGTTTTAGTTTGGTTTCAGTTTTGATATTGGTTAATTCAGAATTTTTTATTATTAGTTATTTTTTTCAATTTTTTCATAGACAATAAAGGTACAAACCAACCCAAATTAGATTGGATTCTTATTTTCTTTCTTTCCATGGACAATAAATCTTCTATATTTAATGGACGACTTTGGAAGGAAAAACAATGTCTCTTTATCATATAATCCGACTCACATTTTTTTTTCAATTAATTTAGTTTGAATAGAATCAAAACCGAAATATTTCAATTCGGTTTAAATTTGATTTTAAAGGCTAATTCGATTTATTGGGTTTTTTATCATCTAAAACCAAAAACTGAATGAATGACTAGTTCAGTTCAATTTAAATTGAATAATCACCCCTACATTTTGATTTACTTGCAACCCACATGTATATTTACTCATATATATAAACATAAAATGTAGGTACACATTAAACTTACTTTTCTTTTTTCAATACAAAAATGTTGACGTCTGAAACAAGAAAAGAACTTACTTTTTTTTTTTTTCAATACGAAAATGTTGACGTCTGAAACAAGAAAAGAACTGGAGAGATAAAGGGACAACAATGAAGATTTTCTATTGGTTCCTTTTTTTCCCGTTGTAGGTTTCCATTTTTATGCCTGTGTCTTACTTTTTACCTTCTATTCAGCAGTACTGTTTTCCACATTTTGATATAAGCACTGCTCCATTGCTCTTTTCTTCTCCCTTCTCGGATATCAAGCAGTATTCCCAGATCTTTTCTCTGTTACCCAACGAAAAAGCAACTGCGGCCTTTGAGAAGATTTTCCCATTGTTTGACTCAACAAAGACGCACTTCTCTCAGTTGTGACTTGTGAAGCTTGTGAGAAGAAGGTTGCTGGAAATGGGGAGCGGGTGAGAGAGGCAGAAGCTCATTAAATGATGCTTTAAACATTGAGTAAGAAATGTTCTAATCTTAATTTTAAATTTTTAATCGAATTTATTTCTTAGACCTTACCATTTAAATTTAGTCGAAGAACAAATATAACAATAATGTCAATAGCTCGAGAATGAAGGTCTAATAATTTATAGTTTAAGAATGAATATAGGAATATGTAGTTTCAGGATGTTTGGTGTCATCTACTCTTTCTTCTACAAAATTTCCGCTCGACTTTCTAACTTATGCTTTTAAATCACTTACAATACCAACTTACCATCTCTTACTGGCAGTACTGTGATGAAAATGATATGAGAATGATATGTCTTATCTCGTCCTTCGTATGAAACTGTATCAATTGGTACCAGACATCTTTGCAATCTTGCACTATACAACACCATTTCAGAACTAGGGAAATGCATTTTTTTTTTGTAAGTTTTGTTTTAAGCTTTTAATGTTTTTAAGTAAAATATATAGTTATTATATTTAATTCATCGCTTGTATGACAAAAAAAAATTATGTTTTAAATAATTTTATATTTTTATTTCTTCTATACCTTAAAATTATGTTTTTATTTTATAAAATATTTATTAGTATTTATGTGCAAAAGATCCTTCGCGGAGAAGTTAACTAATACATGTTCGATTTAAAACCTTGTTGCAACAACTTCGCAGAGAAGTTAACTTGCCTCCCGGTACGTTTACCTCGTTCATTCAAACCTCACTCTCTCACTTTGCTCCTCCACTCCCTCATCACCCTACAACCATCACTACCACTGAGAAATTCTTAAAGCAACTTCAATGGCGACTCCCAATCCCAAGCAACACGTGGAAGAAATCCGCCGGAAGAAGTTCTCCATCGGCGGCCAACCAAACCCTTTGACGGAGGATCTTCACCAGGCCGTCCGCAACCTCTCCGCCGAGCTATACACCAAAGACGTCCATTTCCTCATGGAACTCATCCAGGTTCTTTTTCCCTTTGATTCGAGTCTTCCTCCGTTCTGCTGGTAGTGACTTCCCGAATTCCATTTTCAAACTTCCGACTGCGTTTGCAGAATGCAGAAGACAACGACTACTTGGACGGCGTCGACCCTTCGCTTGAGTTTGTCATCACCTCTCGGGATATTACAGCCACCGGAGCTCCGGCTACGCTGCTCATGTTCAATAACGAGAAGGGCTTTTTCTCCAAAAACATAGAATCCATTTGTAGCGTTGGACGTTCCACAAAGAAAGGCGACAGGGCGCGTGGTTATATTGGGGAGAAAGGTACTTTTCCTTGTCTCAGTTTTATACAAGCTCGTTCTAGTGTGTTTTTCTCTTCCCTATGATTTTGTTGTGAGTTCAGTAGAAACCAGTAGATTGACTTAGGAGAGGGGCCTCGGAGGGAATTAGCTTGAAAAATATGGATTTTCTGGTTGTGAAAAGAACTGTGTCTTCTTATGCAGGAATTGGGTTCAAAAGTGTATTCCTCATCACTGCTCAACCATACATATTTAGTAATGGTTACCAAATTCGGTTCAATGAAGGCCCTTGTTCACATTGCGGTCTGGGATATGTTGTTCCTGAGTGGGTTGAAGATGGGAGCCGAACTTTGTCAGCCATCCAAAACATATATGGTCCAAATTCGACCCTTCCAACCACGACGTTTATCTTGCCCCTGAAACCTGATAAGGTTGAGGCAGTGAAGCAACAGTTATCGAGTGTTCATCCGGAAATTTTGCTGTTCTTGCTTAAGATTAAACGCCTCTCAGTCTGGGAGGACAATGAGAATCCCAAGCTAAATACTGTGAATGCAATTGCAATCACAAGTGAGACTAACTTCATGTCGAGGAAAAACATTGATGCCGAGTCCTATACTCTTCATCTTGCTGCACAAGAGAATGGTGACACTGTTGGAAGTGAATGTAGCTACTACATGTGGAAGCAGAAATTTCCTGTCAGACAGAAGAACAAAGTAGAAAGGAGAATGGAAGTTGAGGAGTGGGTTCTCACATTGGCCTTTCCACATGACCAGCGTGTTAATAGAGGAATGAGCTCGCCGGGGGTATATGCATTTCTTCCAACAGAAATGGTTACCAGCTTCCCTTTCATAATTCAAGCAGATTTTGTGTTATCCTCGTCAAGGGAAACAATTCTTTTGGATGACAGGTGGAATCAAGGGATACTTGACTGTGTACCAGCAGCCTTTGTCAGTGCGTTTATCTCGCTGGTAAAGATGACATATGATGCTCCAGTTTCTAGTTTGGCTCCAGTGTTCAAGTTCATTCCTATCAGTGATTCTTCCTATCAAAAGTTTAATGTCATTAAGGAATCAATCAGAACCAAATTGATAAACGAAGATATCATTCCTAGGGAGACATATATGGAGCAGAAATTCTTTCATAAACCATGTGAAGTAGGCAGAATAATGCCTACTTTCTGGGACATTCTAAAGAAGGCAAGAAAGGCAGGGGTCAGTTTGCATAATCTTTCTTTGCATGGAAGGTACATCTTGCATTCATCCTTTGACAGGACAGAATATGCTCCTATCCTGAATTTTTTGGGGGTTGGGTATGTCAAAACTAAATGGTATTCAAAGTGCATCCAAAGCTCTAATCTTGCGTTGGGAGTTCCAGAGGATGTTTATTTGGAACTTCTTCTTTTTATTGCTGATAATTGGTGTACAAAATTCCATGGCTCTAGCATTAGGGATATACCACTTCTGAAATATGTTGACCTTAATGGTCATGTATCGTTGTGCTCCATTAATGAAGCCATACCATGGAAAAGCAAGAAAATATTCATACCAAAGTCAGAAGCCTGTGCAATGTGGTTGATTGAATGGAACAAAGAGTTCAGATGTGTTGTTAATCATTTCTTTATGCCCAAGAGCACACGAGATGCTATAGGTTCATTTGAGAAAAAGAAAGAGTTAGTAGAATGGCTTGTGCAGCATGTGAATGTGGAGGTTGTTTGTGTTGAAGATTATGCAGTACTCCTAAAAAATCAGCTAAACAGTGATGGAAAGCTTGTTATCATGTACACTCATTTTTTATATCATTCACTGTTGAAAGGCTTTTTATCAGCTGCGGATCTTGCTAATCTTTGTGATTCCATGCCACTTGTAGATAGCTATGGCTGTGTGACCACAAAAACCAATGGGGTCCTAGTTCCTAACAATGACAGCAAATGGGCTCATTTAGTTGGTACAAACCTCTGGAGAAATGAAGGCTTTATTGAGTTGGGGGAAGACTACTTGCATCCGGCCACTTTTGCTGGTGAACATACTCCTGAAAAGGTGCTCCTAGAGTTTCTAAAATCTCATGTGGGCGCTTTAGATATTCCTCATATATGTGCTCCAAATGCTGGAATCCCTGCTGTAAATTCACCGCTCACCAAGAAAAACACATTTTTGCTTTTGGCCTGGATTCGTAATTTGATATCTAAAAGAGTTCGAATTCCAGAGAATTTCTTGGCAAGTGTGAAGGAAGGATGCTGGCTTCGGGTAACAATAAATGGCTCTCACAGCTATAGACCTCCATTGAACTCCTTTTTTCCTTCTTCATCTTGGGGAAGTCTTTTGCAGAATGGTTCTTTGCTGGTCGATATTCCTCTAATTGATCAAGTCTTCTATGGTGATAAGATAAATGATTACAAGGAGGAGCTGAAAAGGATTGGGGTAATGTTTGAATTTGGAGATGCTTGTGAATACATTGGTAAGCACCTCATGTCACGAGCTGCTTCAATTACTTTCTGTAGAGGGCACGTGTTTTCAATACTTAATTTCATCAGATATCTGAGGGACAAAATGCTTCCCCCTGATCATTTCATCAAAAGCATTATGGAAGTCAGATGGTTAAGGACTTCTATAGGTGACAAATCCCCAAAGGGAGCAGTGTTGTTTGATCAGGAGTGGGAATTTGCATCACAAATTAGTGACATCCCCTTTATTGATCAAGCTTTCTATGGCGATGAAATTTTTTGCTTCAAGGAAGAACTGAAGTTGCTCGGCGTTGTAGTTGGTTTAATTGGCAGCCAACAGGTGGTCGTTGACTACTTCAAATCACCATCATGCTTAACTTGTCTGAAAGCTGAGTCTTTTCTTTTGGCTCTGAGTTGTATGCATTATCTTCCATCATGTGAAAAACCTGTTGCAGCTCTCAAAAATGCCAAGTGTTTGAAGACAAATCTGGGCTACAAGTCCCCTCTTGAATGCTTCCTACCAGATCCTGAGTGGGGTTGCCTTTTCCAAGTATTTGGTGGTTTGCCAATAATTGATTCTGATTACTATGGAAGCAGCATCTTCTTGTACAAAAATGAACTGGAGAGATTGGGTGTTGTTATGGAGCCTAAAAGAGCATTTGAACAGTTTTCTCAATCTTTTAAGAAGCAGGCATCACTGAATTCTGTAACAAAAGAAAATGTGATATCATTCTTGTCATGTTATAGAAAGCTCATAGGGACGTCCCTTAGATTTCCTGAAGAACTGAAGAGATGCATTAGAGAGGAGAAATGGTTGAGGACCAAGCTTGGTGACTTCAGATCACCAAGAGATTGCATTCTATTTGGTCCACAGTGGGAAGCTATCTTCCCAATAACTACTCTTCCTTTCATTGATGACACTGACAAGTTTTATGGGATGGAAATTCATAAATACGAGGCGGAACTGAAGTTGATGGGGGTTGTTGTTGAATTAGAAAAGGGTGCGGAGCAAGTGGTTTCTGGTCTCTGTCTTCCCCACGATCCTGGTCACTTAACCCCAGCAAGTGTACTGTCACTTCTGCAGTGCGTGAGAATATTATTGGATGACAGTAAGTGCTCCTTCCCAGAGGTATTTTTGAAAAAATTATCTGGAAAATGGTTAAAGACCACTGTTGGTTACAGGAGTCCTAATGAATGCTTGTTGTTCGATCACAAGTTCGAGTTGAAACAGATGGATGGCCCATTCATCGATGAGTCATTTTATGGTTCCAGCCTTAGCAATTACACGGAAGAGCTCATGAAATTAGGTGTTTCTGTTGATTTAGGGGGTGGGTGCAGATTACTGGCAAGCCACCTTCATTTCCATTCTGATTTTGATACGATACATCGAGTTTATGATTTCTTTCAGAAAGTAGGTTGGAAGCCAGAAAGTGAAAGTGAGACTGCTCGAGAAATTTGGATTCCTCATGGATGTGAGAAAGGATTTTGGGCTAATCCTCAAAAGTGTGTTCTACATGACAAAGATGGCCTCTTTGGTATGCATTTGAATGTACTGGAAAATCACTATGATGACAAGCTGCTATCATTTTTCTCTGGTGCGTTTGGCGTTGGGTCAAATCCTGCATTTGAAGATTATCTCAGACTTTGGAAGACCTGGGAAGAATCAGGACGGCAGTTGTCACAAGCCAAGTGTTGTGCATTCTGGAGGTATGTTGTGAAGTGCAGGAGTTCAGTGAGGGTCAAAGAGCTTGCTGATCACCTGTTAAAGCTTCCTGTAGGTTCAAGTTCCGTCGAAGTTCTGTTATCTGACAAGAGTGATGTGTTTATTGGTGATAACCTTGAGCTTAAGGATCTCTTTGATCAAGCTGCCACTCGTCCAATATTTGTCTGGTATCCTCAGCAAAGCTGCATATTGTTGCACCGGAGGGATTTGCTTGACCTGTATAGAAGGATTGGAGTTCGTACAATCTCAGAGTCGGTGCAGACGGAAGAAGTGTCCTTGTCGAATAGCCAGCAATTGAGGCAGGTACATTGTCAGGATTTTTGGATCAGGAAGGGTCTGGTGAGGCTCATTCTTGGCTTTCTAGCGGGGCCAGTTGTGAAAATGGAAGGGAAAGAGAGGCATGAAGCAGTTCAGAGCCTCCTAGATGTAACTGTATTTGAAACTGAGGAACCTATATCCGTCAGGTACACTTTAACTCTCTCCTCAGGTGAGATCTTAAAGGTACAAGCAACAAGATTTATACGTTGGGATAGAAAGAACTCGAAGCTTTTCACGCAGAAATTGGACAGCACCTCTGGAGAAAAGAATCGTCTTGTGTATGCTACATATTTCTCTCAAGTAATAGCTCACGTGTTACTATGGCAGAATGAATATCAGATTACTTTGCTCTCGGAGCTTATCAAGTTGGGATTTCTTGTGGAGTTCGACGAAGAAGCTGTCGGTTTTCTGTTGGAGTCTAAGAATTTGCAGGTTTTCACAGTAGATGAGGAATTCCTTTCTGCTGCATTCACCAAAGAGTAGAAGCTCTAAGTGTGTGATTTAACTACAGTTTATGGATGATTCGATAGGCCTATATGACTTCGATTTCATAGAACAAGTTGTTTTTCCATCTCAACATTTTCCTTCATTCTTCCTTCCCAATCTGTTTGTCGCCCAGAGCTTCCTTAGACTGTTACGAATGATTGTTAGATTTATGGAGGTTCTTTGGTAGGCATGTTTTTGGTTCGAAGTTTTAAGTTAAATTATAGAAGTTCAAAACACTTCGCCCAAATGGTCACTTAAGCCTGCAATATGAAAACTTGGAGGCTATAATTTGTTTCAATGCAGATGTTAGTGTCTTTAGAATCATGTTTTGTCACATAACAACAGTTCTCATTTTTCATATGTTCGTGATGAAATTTGAAGGCCAAATCTATATAATACATTAAATGACAAGGGGAGCAAGAGATTGTGACAATTGTTCTTGGGATGGTGGTTCGATACCGGGTTTAGTCATTTGAGTAGGTGAGTCATGGTTAAATTGGCTACACGTATTCTTACATCGATGATTGAGATCCTTTCAAGTTTCATATGTGTTGTGCTCATATTTACCTCATGCCTCTTTAGTCTTTAAATATTACAATCATGTCCCTACATAAATATTGTTGCTTATGGTGATCGTTTTCATCATTTTTTGGTTGTACGGGTTCTTGGATGTTAATACTGTAGATTAGGAGCTTATGTTTATTATGGTTATCCATTATTGTGTTGGTGGTGTGTGGTTTGATATGGATGTAGTTGTGGTAAAGAAAACTTAGAGGAGTTTGGTTGCATTTGAGGCTTCCATTCTCTAAACTATGGAATTTACCAATATCTGCAAAGCTGCTACTAACATCTGCAATTTTACCCCCAACGTTGTGGTTGTCTCTTTGCTAGTAGAGAGGGATTTCTTGTGGCGCAAACCTTTTCTGTTTTTCTTTGACTTGTGCCATGAAATTTTTTTTACCTGTGCGACCAACTAGTAATGGCATGAAATGTTTTGACATTTCTAACGGGATTGACTGAAAAAAGAAAAAGGGATTAAATTAGACTTTCAAAACATTATACTATGTAAATACATAAACACTTTTTTATGAACAGTGCCGCATGCTACAGTATCCTTTTTTTTTTTAATTGAGCCATCTTTCTTGCCAAACTTTTTTTTTTTTTTTGGACTGATTCATTTTTGGACTGATTCATTTTGGGCAAGAACATAATTGGTCTTTTGTTTACTAGCTTTCATATCTTCTGACTAAGGATGACAATTGGGTAGGTCGAGTCAGATTTGAGTCAGGTTATTCAGATTCGGGTCTAGTTGGGTTAGCATAAATTTTGGTCCAGGTCAGGTCATTTGGGTTCGGATTTGGGTTGAGCCGAATTTATTTGGGTTCGAGTTTACTACAAGTCGGATCAGTTTCAGTTTCGGGTAACTTCAGGTCAGGTTTTAGGTTAAATTCAGGTCAACTTTTGTGTTCGTTCGGGTTACTGGTGTGTAGGCCAAAGTGATTAAATCGATTCATTTTTTTCAATTTTTGTTAAAATTTAAATTAAATAATTCAATTTTTTTTGATTTAATCTAAATTTATTTTTCATTTTTTAGTATATTTAATTAAAATATTCATAAAAATCTTCTTCATTATAGTTTAGTACATATTTAGGTAATTTAACATTGTTAGTAATACTTGATTATTTTGCTAAACCCAGACCCTTCAATTATCACTGTACAGGACATTCAGATCCTCATCTATCACTCAGGCATACACTATGACAATTTTGTTATGCTTATGTTTTAATGAATTTTCTTTAAAATTACTACAAAATGCAAATCAAGTTCACTATTGGTGACTAAACTGTAAAATTTGAAAAACTCTGGGTGATAGTGCAAAGATTTCAAAAGTTCAAGTACCCATGTTGTAATTATTAGGATGACTGAAATGAAATTTTTTAAAATTTAGATACTTTATTGCACTATACTTAAAAGTTTAGGGATGAATGTTGTAATTTTAACAATTGTCTATTAAGATCATTAAACTTACTAAATATAAAAAATATTTTTTTTGAAAAAATCCAAATATGAGACTTACTAAATATGGAAGTTTCTTCCCCAAATATAATACTTGTAATATATAAAAGTCCTCAAAAAATTAAAGTTACTAAATATGGAAATCCCCTCTCAAAATATAAGAATTATTAAATATGAATGTCTGAAAAAAATGAAACTACTAAATATGGAAGTCTCCTCCCAAAATATGAGACTTACTAAATATGGAAGTACAAAAAAATGAAATTTACTAATTACGGAAGTCACCATTTTTAAGTATGAGATGTACTGAATATAAAAGTCTAAAAAAATGGAACTTACTAAATATGAAAGATAATGAAAGAGGAAAGTTATGATTTAGGGTGAGGGTTAAAATCATGTCTTGTCAGGTTTAGTCATCAGGTCATCTCGGGTTCAGATCAGGTCAGTCTCAGATTTGGGTCATTTCATCAATTCAGGCTCGGGTCATTTCAAGTTCTGGTGTTTCGGGTTTGAGTCATTTGAGTTTGGGTTTTCCTTTAATCGAGTTCAAGTTTAGGTTCAGGTTATTGACTTTTTTTATCAAATCAGGTCAGGTTAGGCTTAGGTTCTAATAGGTTGGGTTAGGTCATCCGGTTGAGTCAGATTCTGTCGTCCCTACTTCTGGCCCTTGAACTTTGAAAGTAAGCATTTTTTAATTTTTATGTTTTAGACCCCAGAACTTTCATAAGCTATACTTAAGGTCCCAATTTGTCCTCAGATCTAAAATTCACTTTATTGGTCTTATATTTTATGTTTTCTATTTACCGAACGTGTTACCAACACTTTTCAAACTTTTTTTTTAGAACTTTTGAATTGATATTAACTTATTCTTTAATTCATAACTTTTTTAAATATTTTTTTCTCTATAAGTATAATCAGCATAAAAAATTTGTATCTGTGTTGGTCATCCCAAAACCATATAGTTAACAACCATATTTATGTGGAGTTCCAGATTTAGAACTAGAACAGGAAGATAATTGAATGTGGGACAAAAACATGGGACGGAATCCCCTAATTTCTTTGCATAATGTTTTTTTTTTTTTTTTTGCATTCAATAGTTTATAATTAGTTTTACTATTATATAAGCCACCCTACCCAACCTAACGTGAATCCACAACAACGTGAAATTGTAGCTGCCAAGTTAGGACTAAAAGTTCAAACTAGGGCCAGCAACGTGAAATTGTGGCTTTCATGCTAATTGAACTATTATCAAATGGACTTCTTGGCGTCAAACACAATATTGTGTTTATTGTCTAATTTTATGTTGGTGTATTCGTTGCTTCTTGTGTTTTTTTTTTTTTGGGCTTTCCTCTTGATCTGTAAGTGTAAATTATGTTGTTCACAATTTTTTTTTTCTGTTTATGTATCACAGAGATGTGAAAAAAAAAAATACCACTTAGAGCCGATTGTCTATATTGAACTTGAGTGTGCTATATCAGTTGGTGGATACGACAGAAGGAGAGTTCTTTTTCATTGTATTAAAAGAAAAGATATCTTCCAAAAGAAAACAAAAGCGTTGGTTGTCTATGTTTTTCATACATTTTGTCAATTGTTCAGATTGAATAGGATGTTCCGACCAAAAGAAAAATGAAGTGGATGTTATACGTAAAACAAAATGAATTGGATTTGGAGAAAAGAACTTGTGGGGAACACATAAATATTGTTGTAGATAAAAAATGACTAATATTTCTTTCTGAAAAGAATATATAATTTTCTTTATGTTTTTTTTCTTTTTACTCTAGAAAGCGTTAAAACTTATATAAACAATTATTTTTCAAAAAACTCTCATACAAGTGATAATTAAAAAGATAAAGTATTAAGTTTTAAAATAACACTAAACTGACACAAAAAAGACAAAAATGAAAATAATTGTTTTTTTATCATCATTCAGATACTTTATTTTAATGACAAACTTTCACAAGCAAATATTTAATAGGTGAAGATTTGAGTTTAATGGCTGATAATGACGTCTTCCATCAGGCTTCTTCCAAAGTAAATGGGAAAAAATATTAGTCAATCCTAAAATTTTTCATGTTTTGCCAACTTAGTTTTAAAACTTATCAACTTGCTAAAATAGTCTTAAAACTATAAAATTGTTAGCCCTGTTAGTCCTGGTTTGGATGTCTCTCTAGCCGGCCTACAAAAAAGCTGATATGACAATTAACGGATGTTAAATGCTGACATTTTGACATGTTTATGTGATGGGTAACTTCGGTGATTAAATTGCTCATAATGAAACACTAGAGTGACTAAAACAGTATTTTCCCACTTTTTTTATCATCTTATTCGGCCATGATGGAGGCATTTGTGAAAGTGATGGCCATGGAGGGTAATTGGTTCGTGTGCAAGATATGCAACAAGGATTCCAGAGGGACTAGAACCTGCAACTGCACCAGAGATGGCACAACCTGTTGTGGAAGTTATAGTAGTTGTGACGACTGAGGTGAAGAAGTAGCTATACATTTGCCCAGAATTGACGTGTGTGCAGGGGTTTAACTAGGAATCGTGCCTGGGGGGTGGGGCGAAAGCGTGGGTGCAAGCATGTTGTTTGCTCGCCGTTCGCTCTACTAAAGTTTGAAAAACTTACAATTACCCCTCCTGAGGCTTGCTCTAATCTATAATTTGCCCATCTTTATTTTTAAAACCTATACTTTTTCCCTTGTTTCCTTGTAACGTTCAATAACAACTTCTGAAGTTATAATTTAAACTATATAATAATCATTTTTCTATAATTTCAATCTCCATAATATTTTTTTTGTAGTTAATAGACATTAGAAATTATCAATTTTTTTCTGTAAATGTATTTTTTTTCTTGTAAATACATATCAGTATTTTTTTTACAGTCAGTTAGTTGTAAAAAAAATATAAAAAATCTTGAAATTTTTTTGAACATTAATATTAGCTAGTTTAAATTAGGGTTCAGAAGTTGTTGTTAGACACTGTAAAGGAATGATGGTATAAGGTGTAAATTTCTGAAAATAAAGGGGACAAAGTGTAGGTTAGACTAAACTACAATTGGGTTTTGTAATTTTCTCACTAAAAGTTTCTGATTTGTGAAAAACATTTGAAAATAAAAAAATCCACCAAATCCCATCAGTAATTTTATAAGTTACAAATAAGTACCAAACTTTAAAACTTTTACAATTTTATATCATATTAACAAATCCTGATTTTAGATTTGCTCTGATTTCTTAATTTTTCTTGGATTTCTGAATTTTTAATTTCAATTTTTTTTGTTTTGAATTTGTTACTGTTATAAAATATATTTTCAGTTAAGATAATTTGAAATTTTAGGAAATATATTTTTGTAATATTATAAAATATAAATATGTGATACTAAAAATATAAAATATATGGAATTTTAGAAATATTATAAAATATAGTTTTAGTGAAGCATAAAATAATTTTTATTTTTTTTAAATAGAAAAAAAAAATTCCAATGACTTGGCCGTTGGAAATTCTATCAGCTTCAACCGTTGCCATATTTCCAACGACCAACCTGTTGGGAAAATGTTCAAACTGTTACAAAACTTGCATCCTGGTTAGGCCGTTGGAAAGATTCCATACCAATGGCCAGCTATATAGCCGTTGGAAAATTTTTTTCCAACACACTGTTTTCCAACTTGCTAGTTTCCAATGACTTCACGTTGGAAAATTAAAATTTTCCAATGTAAGACAATTGGAAATAGGGGTGAAAGTCGAGTCAAAAAATTCGGGTTTGGGTTAAAACCGACCAAAACTATGAATACTATTTTCCTAACTATGTTAACCGAACCCGACCCGACGTGACTATTCCAAAAAACCGACCCAAACCCGAACCCAAATAAGTCGGGTTAGGATGAATATAATCGGGTTAACCCGATTTATTTTGTGCTACGCTATGGCCGGAAGTGCAGAGACAAGACAACTGGACTAACGAGAGAGACGAGAGGCAGGCACTGGCAGGCTGCGATGCGCTTGAATTGCCGATGCGAATTGCGAAGGAGGAAGGACCGATGACTACAACCGCAAGCCGGAGAGGGAAAGCTGAGATTAATGGACAATGGGCTGTTGTGCTACGCTATGGCCGGAAGTTGAAGAACGAGAAACACCAAAGTGGCAGATCTACAGAGTTCGGCGGAGCATTATGCTCCAAATTCCATTTCCGGCCACACAACTCACCAAAGAAGGCCGACTGGCCGAAGCAATTAAGCAAATGGATTTAGGTTGCGAATTGCGAAACAAAAACGGGCTGGGCTAGTAGTAATTTAAGTTGGGCTAGTAGTAAAACGGATTGGGTTGCGTTAGGCTAGGCAGAGGGAGGAGGTGGGCTGGGCCTAGAGTAAAGTGAGTAGTCGGGTTTCAACCGAACCGAAACTACTGTCGTCAGCAACTAATCGAGTCGGGTTCAAATACATCTTTTCCCCTAAAGAAACCGACCCTAACCCACTTTTTTCGGATCGAAATTCGGGTTTCGGGTTTTAATTTCACCCATAATTGGGAAAATGCCTTTTTTTCGTAGTGTTTCTAGTTCTAGAGCATATATTTTGAATTGGTAAAAAATTTTCCTTCTTGGACACATCATTCATAGGTTTCTTATTTGGTTTATGTCCCTGTTTTTTTTATGTTTTGTAAAAATCTAAGTTTTTCTTTCACTTTTTATTTTTCATTTGCTCATTAGTCTACCACTACTTGTAATACAATTTTTATTGGATGTATCCCTTGAGAAAAGTTTTTGGCAATTACTTTATTATTCAACCTCATTGATTTCAGCTGCTATCAAATTGGAGGCCATATAAAGGATGATTGACAGCCTTACTACCAGTAAAAGCCCTGGTGGGACACTAGCAACTATTGACAAGCTACTGTTAGGAAGCAAGTTCCTATAGCATGAGGTAACTAATTTGTGCTGGAATTGATCATTTTCCTTTCATCAAACGCTAGCATATGGTGATTGTTGTTTGTTTCTCCAAGCTAAGTGATCTCACAGTAGAATTTTATAGCTTAATTAGGAGTGTTCTTTATCCATACATGGAGGGGCATTACAAAAGCTCAAAGAGATAGATTTTATAATCTCTAAAACAGGAAGTTGATAACTATTCTATGTTTGAATTGCTTACATTTAGCACTTATTGTAGTTTCACATTTTAATTCTTTTGCCATTGAAATATTGGACCTGAAATTGCTATTCCTTTTTCATTTTGCTTATATTTGATGGTGAGTTTCTGTCCATTTCTTCCTTGACCAAACACCAGCAATTTTTTGGATTTTGAGATTTCAAAGTTGTTAAGGATTTATACAACATCCTTCTAGTGAGGGATGCAGAAAATCTATAAAATGGGATCTAATGAGTATATAAATCTTATGATGAGTAATAGAAATATTCTAAAAATTTTGCTTATAAAAGTTCAAATGTTAAGAATTTTCACCAAAGAAAGGTTGGTTAGAATGCTACATAACTGAAAAAACATAAGAAGTCAAAGTTAATATTTTAGTTTTTATGTATTTTTTAGTTTCTTTAGTATATTGAGATGCAACAATGATGGCTGTAATGGTTGGAACGCTTCTTAACTTGTGTTTTCTTTGTGATTTTTTAGTGCAAGGATCCTGCTTTATTATATTAAATCACATAGTTTATTACTCAGATTTGATCTTGATATGGCATTTTCACTTGCATTTGTTATTTTGCAACACCTATGAAAATTGTCAGAAATTAGGATCCATGTAAAAAAGAAACATGATGTGTTTGAATCCTATTCTTATGGTTGAAATTTTTTGCTATTGGGGGATTGATTTCATGGGACCATTTCTACCATCATTTGGATTTATGTATATTTTAGTTGTAGTGGATTATGTGTCAAAATGGTAAAGGCAGTTTCATGTCGAAATAATAATCATAAAACTGTGCTTAAATTTTTAAATGAAAATATTTTGAGTCGATTTGGAATTCCTCAAGCTATAATAAGTGATAGGGGTACATATTTTTGTAATAAACCATTTGAATCTATATTGGAAAAATGTGGTATCATGCACAAGGTTGCTGCACCCTATCATCTACAAACAAGTGGACAAGTAGAACTATCAAATAAGGAGATAAAACAAATTCTTGAGAAAACAGTCAACCCAAATAAAAAAGATTGGTTGTTAAAACTAACTAATGCACTTTGGGCTTACCACACTACTTTTAAAACATCATTAGGGATATCTCTTTATAGTTTAGTTTATAGAAAACTTTTTTATTTGCCTGTGGAACTTGAATATAAAGCTTACTGGGCTATAAAAGCTTTCAATTCAAATCTTGATAATGCTGGTGTATTGCGTAGGTTGCAACTAAATAAGCTTGAGGAGTTAAGAAATGATGCATATGAGAATTCAAAAATATATAAAGCAAGAACCAAGGTTTTTTTATGATAGAACAATCTTAAGAAAAATAATTGAGAATGGTCAAAAGATTTTGCTTTATAATTCTTAACTTCACATATTTCATAGAAAATTAAGGTCTAGATAGAGTGACCCTTTTATGAACATGTCTATCCTTATGCGGCTATTGACATTGAAAATCTTAAAAATGATAATGTGTTTAAAATAAATGGACAAAAAGTTAAACCATTTCTGGAGAATCATGATTTTTCGGAAGAAGTTGTTCATCTCAGTGATCCTCAAAATGATCATGGTAAGTAAGTGTCAGTATACTTTTTCTTCTTTAGTTCTTTTCCTTTATTTTATTTTTCTTTCTTAATTTTTTTCCTCCCTTTCCAGTTAAATGATAGATGCAGAATTCCATGGCTCTCAAGTTAGTCATCTTAGTGTCCCATAATAATTGATTCCTCTCTCCTTATTCTGTCTCAATTTCTTCTCAACATGGATTCTATTTTTTCTGCTTTGTGAAAATACTTTCCTTCTATCCCTACAAATGCTCTTAAAAAGATTTACTAAGCTCGATGTGAAAGATTAAAAGTTTTTACGCACAAAGGTATCCTTAAAGATTTATATTGGTTGATTGATGCTAAGGTCTGTTTGGCTGGTGAAATACCAAATGCATTTATGTCCCATATGCTAACTTAGGCAAAAGCTCTTATTCCAAGAAGCGAAGAGCTAAAAAGTTGCAGGTCTGTCACCAATGTGGTCTATGGGCTTGTACTACTATATGTTGCTCTTTAGGGATGGTATTCACTAATCGAGAAGATAAAAGAAAATTCATCAAGAATGGGCTGAGTAAAGAGTCTTTAAATAATATTTGATTGACTCGTCAGACGCATTCTTCTAGATTAGTGCAACAAAAACTTCCCGGTTTATAGTAAATTTTTCATTAAAAACAAAAAGCATTACAGTATTGGAATTTTGACTTTAAAAGAGACTATTTGTTAGTTTATAAGAAAATTGCATGGAAGGCCAATCTCCAACTCAAAGAAGGCATTAAAGCCATTATTAGACGTGAAACTAGAGGAAAATGTGAGTCATAATCACAACTACTGTGAATGCATACCATTATTTTTGAAATTTTCATTTTCTTCTGACAATAATCAACCTACTCATAAGTGTCATCATTGCATTATCTTTTCATCTCTATAAATACAACTCTTTTTTCATTTTTCATAGGGTTAAGGATAGAAATAAAAAGAACCTCAACTCATAGATTCTAAAATATATGTTGATTTTATGGATCTTTTCCTACAAAAATGAAGAATTCCTGAGAGCAGCAAACCATCTTGGTAAAGTCCTAGCTGAGCAAAAAATACATTTGGTATACAGAGGAGGAAGCATTGGGTTGATAAGAGGTGTAACAACAACAACATATGTAGGGGGTAACTAAGTTCTGGGTATCATTCTTGTACCTTTGATGTGAATCACTGGGTGCACAATTAGGGAAGAACTAGTAGTACTAAATATGTGAAAGCACTCATTGCAAATGTTTTGTAATTTTGATGTCTTTATTGCCATACTATGAGGTTTTGGCACACTAGGGGAAATTTTTTAAATTGCTTTCATGGCCCAACTTAATATGCACTAAAAACCCATCAAATTGTTGAATATTAACAATTTCTTCACAGATTTGTTATCTTTCATAAATCAAGTTGTTAACATTTAACAATCAAATGGGTTTTTGGTGCACATTAAGTTGGGCCATAGAAGTAATTTGAAAATTTTCCCCAAGTGTGCCAAAACCTCCTGGTAAGGCAATAAGGACATCAGAATTACAAAGCATTTGCAATAAGCACTCTTACATAATTAGTACCACTAGTTCTTCCCTAATCGTGCACCCAGTGATCCACTTCAAAGGTACAAGAATGATATCCAAAACTTGGCTACCCCTTAGATATGCTATTGTTGCTACACCTCTCATAAACCCAACGCTTCCTCCCCCGTATACCAAATGTATTTTTCACTTAGCTAGGACTTTACCAAGATGGTTTGCTACTCTCAAGAATTCTTCATCCATATTTGGGAAAGGTCCACAAAATACACATATATTTTAGAATCTATGAGTTAAGGTTCCTTTCATTTCTGTCCTTAACCCCGTGAAAAATAAAAGGAAAAAGTTACATTTATAGACATGAAAAGATAATGTAATGATAACACCTATATGAATAGGTCAATTATTGTAAGAAGAAAATGAAATTTTCAAAAATAACGGCATGCATGAACAGTAGTTGTGATTGTGGCTCAAAGTTTCCTCTAGTTTTATGTCTAGTAATGGCTTTAATGACTTCTATGTGTCGGGGATTGGTTTCCTATCCAATTTTCTTACAAACTAACAAACAAAGTCTTTTAAAGTCAAATTTCCAAGATTGTAACACTCTCATTCTTTACAAAATAATATGCCATAAACCAAAAAGTTCATGTTGCCCTCATCCAGAAAAATGCACCTCAAAAGTCAATCAAATATTGTCCATAGACTTTTTACTTAGCCCATTCTTAATGAATTGTATTTTATCTTCTTGATCAGTGGATTCCATCCCTAAAGAGTGACATATAGTATTACAAGTCCATCAACCACATTTGTGACAAACTTACAACATTTTTGTTTTTCACTTTTTGGCATAAGAGCTTTTGCCTAAGCCAGGCATATGGGACACAATTGCATTTAGGATTTCACTAGCCAAATGAACCTTAGCTTTAATTAACAAACATAAACATTTGAGGATGCCTTTGTGCATCAAAACACTTAATCTTTTACATCTAGCTTAGTAAATCCTTTTAAGAGAATTTGTAGAGGGAGAGGGAAAGCATTTTCACAAAGAAGAAAAAATAGAATCCATGTTGAGAAGAAATTGAGAGAGGGGGAAAAGAGATGAATCAGTTATTCTGGAAAACTGAGATGACTCTGTGCACTTAAGGTGCTTATGTTTTTATGCTAAGGTTTAAAGGCTTAAGTGTTTGAATTAAAATACAAAGTGGCTGCTAGAAATGAACTAAAATATAAGCTAATCCGGTTAATTGAGCAAGCCTTAGGATTAACATGTTAAGTAAGAAGTTAGGGCAAAAAACCATACACCTAGCATGGTCTTATTGGACCCCTTCCACTGCTCTATCTTCTTCTTCCAAATTGATTACTTAGCTAGTAGATTTCAATGGTTTTGGACAAAGGAAAACTTGGTTCTAAGGTCTATGGTAGCTAGGAAGATGTTCTAAAGAGAAAGAAGTGAAACTAAGCAAGATTTGGCGGAGGGAGGCTTGCAACATTGCCAAAACCAAGCAAAGTGTATCCCCAACACCTATACTTCTCTAGTAATGGTTCAAATATGTTTTTCTCTTGAATTTCTAGACTTGATTATGAGTTTTCTTGAGGAAGATAAGCCCTAGGTGATGGCTTAGACCAAGAGAAACCTAGTTACTATGAAGATGTTAGGTGTGCTGAAAGTGCCATGTTAGGGGTGGAGCTAGATTATGCCTAAGGCAAGCATTAAGACCTTGTTTTAGGTTTGTTTGAGCTTGTACAAGGTCTAGAGCTTAATGTTTATTAATTAAATGAACTAAATTGAACTAATAAAATTCATAAAATGCTAAGAAATGCTTGCTATGCCGTATGCTTATTAGCCGTACGTTGTGGTGTGTATGTTTTGTGTGCATCATTGTTTGGTTACATGTGCTAACCTATGTTATGTTTTTACTATGTTTTCCTGTATCTTGTCATGTCTTCTTTGTCTTATCTTTGCAGGATTTGCTTAGGAAATGGACTGTATTTATGTTATGTAACGATGTCTAAGACATTGTAGGCATTAAGTGTTGGTTTGGACTCTTATAGAGCACAACATACTCATGCCCTGTTTCTACATGTTTCAGGGAATGAAGTGGAAGATTAATTGTGTACTTAATAGCCCTTGAAAGTGTTTGAGTGTTCAAGTATGATTCGGGTGCTTATGGTTTATAGTTAGCTACTAATGCTTAATGTGATAACTTAGGTGTTCATGTTTGTAGGCACATGTGGCTGTGTGGGACTAGCTGTGTTATGGCCTATTTTAGTGCCTAAGAGAGTTAGAGAACTTGTAAATGGGTGTGTGAAACTATGGCATGTAAAACTAACAAGTGTGTGGGTGCATATGTCTCAATTAGACATAGAAGGCCTTAAAGTAGGTTTACTGAGACCATCAAGTATATTGGCTAGAATTTAGCTTTTTATCTTATAATTTTGGCAATGTAAATAATGTAATAATTACCTTGGCATGTAAATAAGATGGTTGTATGTTTATTTAGGCATATGCCCTGTACACTACAAGAACACATACATTTTGTAGCAATAAAAGTCGCTGGTAAAAAGCCAATTCAAATTATAAAATATGTTTGACAGCCACAATTTATCGTTACAAGTTTTGTTGCTAATGAAACTGTCATGTAAAGTTCATGCAATAACTTCAGTGACTCATTACGAAAGATGTACTTTTTTACAACGACATTCACAACATTGCATTATCAATTTTGTAACAAATATAATGTCATTACTTGACATTTAAGCAACGATTACAATAAACCATTATGATACCCTTTCTATAACAATGTTTGGTGTCATTACACAAGTCTTTTCAAAGTAACTTTTATGTTGTTGCAAAATCAACTTTGTAATCAAAGTTTTATTTTATTATTATTTATTACCATAATTTTTAGGATCTTTTACAGCTTTGCCCTCTATTTTTTGTTTCTGGTAGAATAAAACACCATAATATTAAATAATACAGAATTATATTAATTAGAAAAACAATAGTCTCATTTACATTATTGTATACAAAAGTACATGAGAACAAAGAAAAAAAATGCAAAAGTGCACATGAATAGATACAGTGTTATTGACGCTATGGCTGAGATACTTAATATCTGAGACATAAAATATACTTCATTTCACCTTTTTTGTACTTCAAAGTTGCATTTGAAGGAACCAAGCAATGGCACTTCCAAATTTCTTTTATACCATGTGACTTCAAGCCAATCAAAATAGAAAAGACACTTACAAAATAAAAATAAGTTAAATCATAGTGATAAAGGGAGCAAAATGATTGTAAAAATAACTTTTAGAATTTTTTTGGCTCGTCAACTACATTGAAGAATGACTCTTTTTGACTGGCTAAGTTTACTACTTCAAAAGCTAATTTATATCTTACCATAAGCCCAGTTTCAAAAGACTGCTAGACCCTCTAAATAAAAAGGAGGGCAAAGAATTAATTAAAATATAAATAATAAGTGGTGAATTATAAAATCAGTAAGAAAATGACACACATATAAATTGTCTTAAAACTAGCCTTTAATGGTGAATGGATTCAACAAATTTTGGTTTCAATTCTCTTATTCTCAGTAGAACTAAGTTTGGAGAATCAGAGTTGAAGAGGCTAATCTAACAACCTTTGACAATGACCATTTCCTAGCTACATTGATCTTTAGAATACAAGTCATCCTTAGTCAATCAAGCACTTAAATTGGTCTATATTTGTGAAGTAAAAAAATCTTTTCAACATTAATGTTTTTGAAGCATACGACAGAAAAAAAAGATATAATACAAAAAAAAAAAGAAATGGAGGAAATGAAATAAATTTATTCACAAGTAAGAAAGTACCAGTAGATGCAACAGTCATTCATGATTAGAAAGCACATATGTAGCAACATTTACAGTTTTTCCATCATGTGTTGGTCACAAAACTTAACCTTATAGTTTTTTTTATGCTAAACATTTTTACAAGCATGAATAGCTTTAAGTCTTCATAAGCCTTCCTCTACATAATCTAATTAGCACGGAGAAGAAAAAGATGCACCAGGAGAAGTCAAAAGTCATAAGCCAATTTAATGCTAGAATAAACCAATAGTTGTATTCCACAACACTCACCAAACCAGCCACAAATCAAGTAAAGTTTATTGCAAGAAGAAAGTGAGTGAATTTGTGACAACATTGATATTTAAAAGCCTAGAATAAATTGTTCTACAATTGCCTATAGTATCATTATTCTTAGTGTTACCCAGTATAGAGGCTTTTGGTTCTTCAACAATTTCAAGTTGCGAGCAATTTTTTTCTTGAGCAATAAACAACTAAATCACTGAATTCAAAGAGAACTAATTGTTTGCAAGAGAATGAAAAACCTACAATAGGAATGTCGAGATGATTAAAGCTAGTCAATTTCCTAAATCTAAAAGCCCAACAAAGAAAATAAAAGCAAGAAAGTTGATGTAGATGCATGACAAACATCAATAAGATGATTGACCAAGGAATGATAAAAGATAATTGCATGTTCAACATACTTGAAATGCTAAAGAATTGAACTGCACTATCAACTTGAAAATTAAAGAGTAACAAGGTCACTTTACAACATAAACACATCCTGAACTTCTAAACTTTCGAAAAGGCCAAAACCGTAGGACCACTCAACGCTGTCTACTAATCACATGTGACATACATTCTTTCATTTATCAACTTACTAGGTAGAGCTTCTCCATGGATAACCTTCTTCAATAATCCACAAAAATAAGAAACGAAAGAGATCGAAAGAATAGCAATAATAAAAAATTCTTTTATTACATTTCATCATACACAAAGATAAAAAAAACAAAAGAACAACCGAATAGCCACCACATAATAAATTGAATCAGCAGAAACATAAACAATATCAAGAAACGTCCTGATTACCCGAGTAATCCCATCAAAGATACAAAAATTGAAGGTTTTCTATAGTGCAAATGAACCAACATCCACTCTTTTCCTCGGTATCGGCCATTAGGAATTGAAAGAGCCACACACCAGATTCATGATTGCTACCACCAAATCATTATGATTTCGCACCTGTTGGTCACCATTGTCACTGGAACTACCATATTTCTCCTACCCCGTTTCAAAGCCTCATGTTTCCAGATCTTCTCCCTAATCCGTCGAGATCGCTGCCCTTAGCTTTTTTGACTATCATTGACACCATCGACCACCATCTAAGACCATGGCTGCCGCAGATGGGCCTTGCAACTACGACAGTCATTTTTCTCTTTTTCGCCTCTATCTCAACTAGTGATTTGCAGAAGCTCTTTGTACGTTCTACTCGCGATTCTTTTGATTTAATCACCATTATGGGTAAACCTGTCAATACACCTTCATCTTTTATTGTCTCTACATTTAAGCCCTAATATGTTATCTTCGACAACTAGGCCACTAAAAACGTTATTCTAGTCATTACAAAAATTAATAAAAAAATTATGTTTTATAATCACAATTAAATGTAATCGCATAAAATACCAATAATTTGGCAATGAAAATTTTTATCTTTGTTAAACTTAAACTTTTTTGTAATCATAAAATAATGTCAGTACATTAAAAATTAAAATTACATATTTGGTAGTGATAAATAAAAAGTCATTACATAAAATACTAAAAATTTGGTAATAACAAACACATGTCGTTACAAAATGTGTATTTTTTGTAATAAAAAAATGATATCGTTATATAAAAAATTGTAAATATATCTTCGGCAACAAAACATAGAAAGCCATTACAGAATAAAAACTTTTTGCAATAGCTTTTTTTTTTTGGTCATAACAAAACTTGGTTGCCAAGGATATGTTTTCTTGTAGTGGTATATGCACTTGGTAGGCTTATCAAACCACTTAAGTGTGCACTTCACCCTCTAAGGAAAAACTTGCACAATTAACATGCTTTGCCAATCAAGTTTTAACATCTCTTATTTTTGCCTTCAAGATACACCTAAAACTAGCTTAACTTGAATTTTTTGCATGTTAAAAATTTGACTAAATGTCCTGGGTGTAATGTCCTAAGTTACCCTAAAGTTCTATATGGGCATTTAAGTGCATAAACCTTCTAATTGGCATACCAATGCATGGGGTGGGGGTGGTTTGGGCATGACAACGGCATGACAACTACAAGTAATTCTTTCTCAGTCATAATGTAGTTCATTTTTGCACCATTCAAAGTTCTATTTACAAAATAAATTACATATGGTTTATCTTATTTCCTTTGTCCTAGAATAGCACTAATTGCATAATCACAAGCACCACACATTACCTCAAAATGCAAGGACTAGTCTAGGGGTAGCATGATCAGAGTGCATGTTACAAGGCCAATTAACTTATCAAAATTGCAAATAGGCTTAGATATTGCACCAAACCCTTTAACAAACTATTTGTAGAATCTTGCATGTTCTAAAAATGAATGAACTTCCTTAACTATTTTTTGTGGAGGTAACTGAGCGTTGAGCTCAACCTTAGCTTTATCAACTTCAATTGCTTTGGAAGATACAACATGATCCAAAACAATCCCAGAAGTGACCAGATAATGACATTTTTCCTAATTTAGTACTAAGTCTTTTTCTTCACATATTTTTAATATCTTTTCCAAGTTTTCAAGACAAATATCAAAGGAATGTCCATATACGGTTAAATCATCCCTAAAAAATTTGAGATATTATTCAACCATGCCACTGAAAATACTCAACATAGATCTTTGAAATGTTGTTTGTGTAGGGTTTCGGGAGCTAAACAAGTAAAGCAGAAAATAACTGAAACCTTCCAGGATCCAAGTGCAATGGAATAAATTGAGTGTTCAAAATTTTTACCTAGTTGGCTGAGATCTTTCCCCCAATTGTTGAGCCGAATCACGAAACTTGTACAATTGATGTATTCAAGCTCTCTATGATATCCACACAAACATGTCAGATCACTACGCCTCCACCATGTCCCGGCAGATGTGTTCCTCTTGTGCTCGTAGTGCTAGCTTGCCTCCTCCAAGGAAAGACAAAAGGAAAGTATGGCTGGAACTTCTTAGAACCCTTTTAATTTCATCCTTTGGGTGGCTAGGGCTAGGGCTTAGGCTACGAAAATTCTTACTATGTGATGTATATATAGTGAGGCTTAACTCCTAAGCCTAATAGGTTTCATAACCCTAATTGAATTAGGCCTAATTTTGGGCTTCATAATGGCTCAACCTTTGGGCCAATTGTTAATCCAAAATTATCATGAAACCAAAACCCAAATAATTTGGCTCATGCACTCAAATAATCCAATTGGCTTTATGTTTGTGACCCAATAGGCTCCTATCATATTGGCAATGATCATAAATCACATTTATGATCATAAACAATGCACGGTGTCTAGCAACACGTCATTCTTACCCAAGTGACAAGATAGTCAATGATTCGACTAAACCTCTATGATCATTATTCATATATGTCATTATCCCTTTGTCCAACATATCAAGATCAAGCACGACGCATAAAATGTGTCACTCATGTACAGCCCAATCTAAGGTTTCTTGATTACCAAGTAGACTAACTAAAACTGATAACATTGATATCTCATATCAACTCATCTGAGCATAGCCATACATTTCTTTAGTCTCACTCAATCAAGGGACCTGAAGATATCACTCCTGTTACATAAGAGGGACAGATCACATCTTGATCATACGAAACCCTCCGCATGATTTGTGACAAACCCAATGACCACCTTCATGTTCATTCAATTACAAGCAACAAAGGGAAGTATCAAACTATGTGACTCACATATAGAGAACCTTGATGACTTTAGGTCAAAGGACTATATATACTATGATCACTACGAGAATCACTTATGACACTCATATAACGATCCATATAACGTTCTCATCGTGAGTCGATCCAGTACACAAGTTCTCTAACTTGTACCCAAATGTAGAATACATATCTTATATTAGTCTCCGCACATGCTAGTCTTTATGTATTATTGCAACCCACTCCACGATAATACTATACCAGGGACGTTCAAAAATACTATTATTCTATGGTTATAGTTAGGGGTGAAAGAAGTTGAAGTTGGCCCTAACCTGAAACCCGACCATATTTTATGGGTTAGGTCAGGTTGGAGATGTAAGTTAAGGGGATTTAGGTTAACCCGAACCCGACCCGTTTTGAAAGCCTGAATTTGGGTTGGTTCGGTTATTACCCGAATCCAACCCGAAAAAGGCCCAATTCCTACTAGCCCACCAACATTAACGTTCGGCAGCTAGCCCAGCGCATTAAGTCTTAATCCCTAAGGCCTTAGCTAAGTCCCAATTCCCAAATTGCCAAATCCCCAATTGTAATTATCCCATCCCCTGGCAGCCAAACTGCCAAACGAGATTAGTTTGCAACAGTGAGCAGACCAGGCAAATGAGCGAGAGCGACAATGATCGGCAACGAGCCAACGATGGCGAGTCAGTGATCAGTGAATCCAGCGATCAACCGGACTCAGTTACGACGGATTGCGGCGTTGGCGTGTTACTCTTGGCTTGACTCAGTTACGACAGATTACGGCGTCGGCGTGTTTGTGTGTTCTGCGGCTGGAGCTAGTGAGGATCAGATTCAGGTGGCACTGAATTAGCTATGCTCCATTGGACTGCAGTAAGTTATATCTAGTGTTTCGTAGAATACTCTGTGAATGTAGGAAATGATTGCTGTTTTTTTTTCTTCTTTTACATCTTTGTTTGTTTGATGAAAAGGCTGTCAAATAATGGACTCCAATTGTTAGTTTTTGTAGCTTTGTTTCAGTTGCTGTCATATATGTATGTATATGATTTCACTATTGGTTTCACTCGACTTGCCAGAATAAAAATGTACTAGTGATGCCATTCTTCTCAGCACTGATCCATTTTTTTTTATACATCTTGTTTCATTTTTTTCAAGTTTCAGACTCGACCCGATCCTTTTTTTTTTTTTTCGAGTTAAGGTCGGTTCGGGTTGGGGAGGTAAATCGGGTCAGTTCGGGTTTGGAATTTTGGATGCCTATCTTGGCTATTTTTTTTCGGGACCCGACCCTAACCTGAAAATTACTCCCCTAGTTATAATTATGTTTGATTATATTATGCAGAAACAAACAACAAACAAAATTATTGGAATTATACCTCCATAAAATATCATAACTCAATATGTAAAATACAATCATCTCATGATTGGCCTTAGGCATAACAATAACAGTTGAGGCATTGTGTAGTCTAAAAGACATGAATCTAAATGCAATGGTTCTAAAAGGATATGGGAATATAGTCTTTTCTTGATCTTCAAGAGCTGCTGAAATTTGATAATAACTTGAGTAGCCGTCAAAAAAGAAATAAAAACGATGTCTAGTTACTCTTTCTAAAATTTGATCTAGGAAAGGTAAGGAAAAATGATCTTTTCTACTGGTAAGATTCAATTTTCTATAGTCAATGCATATCCTCTAGCTAGATGGAATTCGAGTTAGTAAATTTTCATTTTTCTTATTTGTTACCACTGTAATGCCAGAATTCTTTAACACTACTTAAGTTGGAATAACCCATTTGCTATCAGAAATATAGTAGATAATTTCCACATCAAGTAATTTAAGAACTTCAGATCTTACTACCTCTTTCATGTGTGGATTGAGTCTCCTCTAAAATTGTTTATATGATTTCTTATTATCCTTTAAGTTTATTCTATGTGTGCAAATTAAATGATTTATGCCATTTAAGTCCTTTAATGTCCATCGAATTGCACTTTTACACATTTTCAATAACTCAATTAACTTACTTTCTTACTTGAATGTGACAATAGATAAAATTACCACCAGAAAAAAAATTTCTCAAAAAAATGCATACTTCAATTCTTTGGGCAAGGGCTTTAATTCTTATGTGGGTATTTTGTTTAGCTCCTCATCTTGGGTTTGTCGTAACTCTTCAACTTTTGGTTTCCAACATGTGTTTCCTTCTTTTTTTTTTTTTTAATAAAAATGTGTGTTTCCATCTACCTGTAATAAATCAAGCAATTCACATATATTAGCATCTTGATCCACTTGTATACTAGATTCAAATGAATTAACTAAGGAATCTTCTAGAGGATTAGAAATGCTCCCGTCTTAAGTATTATTTCCCACAATAGTATGATGATGTAGATTTCCTCACTTTTATCTTCCTTTTCAAATGGTTGCTTAAGTAAGTTGAAAATATTTAGCTCCAATATTATATTCCCAAATGATAGTTTCATCAACCTATTCCTTTAATTAATTAAGGCATTAAAGGTTACTAAAAATGAATGTCCTAGAATAACAAGAATTAAATTTTTTATTTCCATTGGCGGTGTATCCAAAATAATAAAATTTAAAGGATATATGAATTTCTCAACTTGGACTAATACATTTTCAATGACTCATCTAGACACCTTTATTGATTTATCAGCAAGCAAATGATTTGCCTCTTCTGGCTTTAACTCACCCTAAATTAAGCTTTTGGTAAACTCATTATAGAAATAAGTTTACACTAGCACCATGATCAAGTAATGCTTGCTTAATTTTATATTCTCTAATAAAGCATAAAGTTGTTGGACAACCAAGATCCTTATATTTCAAAGTAGTATTGTTTTGAATAATCGAACTTACCTGCTTGGTCAAGATGACTCTTTTTCACATTCAGTTTTTTTTAACTGTGCACAAATCCTTTACAAATATGACATAAGAAGGTACCTATTTTATAATTTCCTACAATGGGATATTGATCTTTACCTGCTTGAAATCATCAAGAACTTGAAATCATCAAGAATTTTAGGATTATGAATCACCTTTTTAGAGATTGTTAATGCCTGACGAAATAGAGGTGCAGGTGGAGATTAAATATGTTCTTTGCTTGGTATAGGTTCAATCTTATTTTCATTCTTAGAATTTGATTGATTGTTTCCTTCACAAGGGTCAGGAATAAATTTTTCAATAACCTTATCACTATGAAATGTAGTTGATTTCACCTGACTCATGATTTGACCTTTGGGATTTGGTTGTAGTTGAGAAGGAAATTGCTCTTTCTCCTAAACATTGAGTGCAGATGCAAATTTTGCAATAATATCTTTCAAATCAGCCATGGTTTGACTTATTTGAGCATTGATGAACTCTTACTTCTCAATGAATGAATACAACGTGCTTTCAAGACTTTTCCTAAAAGGTGGAACATAAAGTACATACCTTTAAGATTGTTGAAAATTTTGATGGGTATAGGAAGGTAGTTGTGATAGTTGAACATGATTATGACTTCTCTAACTAAAGTTTGGATCATTCCTCCAACCAGAATTATAAGTCTGAGTATGGATCTTGGATTAGCCTCTTGAAGTTGTTCAAAACATTGACTTGTTCATGGAGGTTTTTTTTTTTAACAAGGCAATGTTGGACAATTAGTGGTGGAATAATCATTATCCTCACAAATGTAACAAACAACTTCTTCAACAGATTTCAATTGATCAATTTTCTTCAATTCTTAGTGTCTTAACCTTTCTAGCTAAAATGCAAACTTTACTTAAAGATCATTATCTTCCTTAAGAGGGTAAATGCCTCCACTACATGTGGGGGATTGAGTCTGACCTGGGGCTTCATAGGTGTCAGCAGTTTCCTAATTTTGTGCATTCTCTGTTAGCAAGTCTAGGTCATTCATTATCTCGTCAGGATTCTTATCCTCACATGTTCTATTGCACATCAATTTCATCATTTGTCTTTCCCTAGGTATCAAACATTAGACTATTCTCCACGTCTCAAAACCATGGTGTATGCATGTGTTAAGTACTTTCTTTATCTCACAAAAGCTATCTCCTTCACTATTCATAGTAATTAATTTATGATTTTATTTATTTCAAAATTTATTATACGAATGTGAACTTTTTATATAAAAATAGAACTTTAAAGATCATAGTTTCTAAATATCATTTTTAAGATTTTTTCAAATACATATTAATATAAATATATTCAAGTCAAATTTTAGTTAAAAAAGAAAAGGTAAAAGGACCAACAAATACAAAACAGATGGAGAAAATCATTATATCTATCTCAACATTGGAAACAATTTCTCTTGGTTTTTGTGTAAAAGTGGTAATTTTCCTTTTTCAAAGAATTTCTTTAGTGAGTAGGAAATTTTTTTTTTCAAAAATTATTATTGAAATTCATCCCATAAATTAATGGAGTCTGACCTAAGATTCTATAGCCAAGTTTTAGCTTTATTTTTTAAAGAAAAAAAATAAAGCTTAAGGCTGATGCTATTCATGCTACAGTTTATGTTATTATATTTTTAACAAACTTCCTCAAATTCTTTCAAATGAAAATATGGATTTTCAGAATCAAAGCCATGAAAGTAAAAATTGAATGACACTTGGATTAAAGTTGAAGTGAGATGCATCAGGAGGAAAGACTAAACATGATGGCGCACTATTTTTTATGGGGTTCATGTGCTCTCTAAGGGTCCTTGGTTGGTCTTGGTCATTATGTAGAGAATGGCTATCCTATCGGTTATTAATGCGTCCAGCCATGTTTGAAGAAAATGAGGATTCTTATACTAGTCTACCACTTGATGTCCGTGACCAAGCTCTCATGCGTATGTAAAATAATAAAAATGAAAATTAATATGATTAGTAAGAAGGGTAGAGGAGGTTTAACCTTCCATTTAACAAAAATAAAAATAAAGCAAAATAAAGAAAAATAAAATGAAAAAAAATGAACTTGTAATCTAATTTTACTTCCTCGACAATTGCACCAAAAACTTACTACACTTCAACAATTTTAACCCAAGTATAGGTTGTCACAAGCAGTAAATATCGGGAGTCCGAGTGTCAAACCACAGGAAAATAAATTAAGAAATACAAATTGCAGATTTTTGACAAAGAAATTTTTTGTGCAATGAGTGAACAAATGTAGATTGAAACTCAAATTCAAAGAAGTAGATAATGTTAGGGGTTCCACTTTTTGTATATCAGTCGTGATTAATTTTATCTTGTCTTGCCACTCAATTGAGATCCACACATAAATGAGGTGTCAATCGGGCAATTTAGTAATCAAATTCCAAAAATCTTAGGTATGAGTTATTATTATCATTCATTAATCCTATAAAGCCAACACTTGTCAATGGGTTTAAGTATTTATCATACCAATCTTTATCCACAATAACTCAAGATTCCAACATATCACAATTGGTAGAGGCATGCCTTATAAAAAAAATCAAATAGCCTTTGTGCTAATGATTATCTATGAAGAATCAAAACTCCCACTTAACAAGAATGATAGCTAAATCGATTAAGAAAGTAAATATCAATATTGTTAAGATCCATTTAAATTAGCCAAAACTTTTATACCCAGAGCTTCACCCTTTCACCATAGCAAAATAAAAATTAGTTAGCCATAATAAGAGTAAACAACATATATAAAAATTAAATAAACATAGATTGAAAGATCATAGGAAGAACAAGAAGAAAACATGTTGAACAAAGCTTCTAAATTGAAAAATAAGAATAAAATCAAAGAAGAAAGGCTAGCTTTCATATAAGAACTTTAACTTTGCCTAAAAATCTACTTAATTTCATCTTCCCCCCATTGCTTATTTACTTAATTTCGTCCCCCCCCCCCCTAATTGCTTATTTATAGAGCCTTAGGAATGAGGCAATTGGAATAGTAAGGGCAGGTGAAATACAAATAAAAAATGGCGACTCAAACTTCTTCTAATTTTTTGACCACTATACACATCGATTCAGCCATTCTTCAAAGCATAAGATTTGTAGATCACTTTTTTATCTTGAAAAAGGATAGCTTGATAATTCAGAACTGATATCATTAGCTCAAGTTATGATTTTTCTACCGAAACTGCTCTTCAACGCACGGTAGAACAGATGGTTTCATTTATAACCAAATTTTAGCATTAAAAATGATTGAATTGGTTCTTGCCATATAAAGCAGAGTTGAAGATATCTGTGTTAGCTTTTGTACGGCTTTAGAATCACTCAATTCCAACATCTATAGCTCTAGATATGATTTTTCTCATGAAAGATTGTTAAGAGCATGAATGATGGAACTGGTTTTGCTTGTAATTCAAATTTGGCATCCTACATCTCTCAATTAGGCTGGACCATGAGCTAAAGATTATAGATAATTGAGGTCTGATCATTGGTCTAAGAATTGATAGATGTTGTAATTTTATCCACCTACATAAAGTAGTTGTTAAGCTCAATGTGTAAATAAATGCTTTTCAACTCTAGATTACAAAACTGCTCAAATTAGAGAAATTAATCATACTCACAGTGTATAATAATGATTTACCCTTTAATAGCTATATACTTATGAGTATTTATCAAACCCCCTAACCAGGTTCTTGCTAGTCCCTAGCAAGTGCAATCTACAAAACTCAGGAAAATAAACAAAACACATAATCTAGCAACTCACAGTACACCACGCTATGAAAATATAACACTTGTAAACTTCACTTGATAGTAGTTAATGAAAGGAGAAAAAGTTAAGTCATTGTTACCAAAGATAGAGGATAACTCCGTAAGTGTTTGTACTCATTTTAAGGTGGGTTGTTATAACGGCTTACTTTGTGTTTTTCAATTCAGAGCTTGCAAGAGGAACCAATCTCACCTCTGCTTGATTCCCAAAATGGGATTGCTTGTAAATGTAAGTTCAATAGTCTTTGTATAAAGTTGTAATAAGGTTGGTTTGGTGAAAGCGGAAATCGGATGAAAGTCATTTTAATGGTGAAGCTAAGAGAACTAACAATGCAATTAACAATAAATATGGATACCAAAAACACTAAACACCTAAAGTCCCCCAAATCCACACCTTAAACAATTTCCAAGGCGCAATTCTACAATAACACATGAGTTTAGAGAACAAACACTACCAATAGAGATGACCATTGGTAATAATTTCCAATGTGCTCACGTTGGTAGATCCTAAGGGGTGTTTGGGCTTTAAGTTGTGGACTTGGTTACCAACGGCCAGGCCGTTGGGTAACCAATTAAATGAAATGCACCATTTCATTTAATTGGTTACGCTTTTTTAACATCTACCACCTCCTTCCTCCATATTCATTCTACGTTCTCTCTTTTCTTTCTCCCTTCCCAGCCCTCTACTACCCCAGCTGCTGCCATTGCCACCACTAGAGCTTGTCTACTGCTTGTCTTGCATCAAAATGCGTCGATGGTGGCAGATCTGGTGCCAAAATTTTTGGGTATGAATTTATTTTGACGGATTACTTCATTTTTTAACATATATTATGATTTTGTCTTTGGTAACATAGATTGAGTTTATGAGCTTCAATGTTTTAGTTCTTAGCTTCTTCTCTAAGCTTGCAAGGTTAGGCATTGTGTCCTCTACTTATGTGAACGTGAGAGGTACATTTTGTATTTTTTTTATGTTTCCTTAGTATATCCAAAAATTTCTATGATTTAGAGGAAAACAATGTTTGTTATTATTTATTTTGTCACTAAAATTTATGTATTATGAACGTGGTTCCTACATTTCCCTAGAAATTTGAGTTTGGTAGTTTTCCATTAATTTTCTTTATTTTTTTAATTTTTGAGTATCTGTAGTTAGGGAAAAGGTGAAGTTTTGTTAATTAATTTATTTGTTATATTTAATTATGTTAAAATGCATATTATGATTTTGAAGTAGTTTAAAAATTTGTGTTTTAATTTGTTGATGTAGATTGCTATTTGAATTTATTATTTTTATATTTTCATGGTTTATGGTTGAATTAGGGTTTAGTTTGAGTGATTTAGTCTTAATTGTTAGAATTAACTATATTATGTAGTGGTGTTATATTAGTATTGTTAGAATAATAATAATAATAATAATAATAATAATAATAATAATAATAATAAAAGTAATGATGATAGTAATACTAATAATAATGTTAATAATAATAATAATTAGAAATAATAAAAATAGTAATAATAATACCATTCATAACAATAATATGAACCCAATAATAATAATAATAATAATAATAATAATAATAATAATAATAATAATAATAATAATATTAATGATAATAGTAATGCTTGGAAAAAAATAATAAAAAATTAAAAATAATAATAATGATAGAAATAATGATAATAATGCCATTAATAATAATAATATGCATCGAACAATAACTATAATAATGATGATGATGATGGTGGTGGTGAAAAAAAATTATAATATTTAGAAATAATTTTACTAATGATAATAATGACAATAATAATAATAATAATAATAATAATAATAATAATAATACCATTATAATTATAATAATATGTACCCAACAACAACAACAACAACAACAACAACAACAACAACAATAATAATAATAATAATTGATAATATGTGTATTCTTATTATAAAGTTTGATACCTAATCTAATGTAACAATATATGCTCCAAGAAATATAAAAAAAGTGCCATATTTGGAATATATGCTTCAAGAAATGTGAATCATTGACAAGAAAATCTTTTATGACACTTTTGGAAATTTCTTGTAAAAAATGACAAATGTTGTTATAGATATTTTTTGTTGTCGTGATACATATGTGTGAAGGATTCTGTTCATGATTAATAGTAAGTATGACCATGGTTTGATGTCTAATATGATTTTCTATAAACTAATAATTTTTTGTTTGCCAACTTTGATGTCTGTGTGTTTTATATGTTTACAAACATATTTAGTTTATAATAGAGTCAAGCCGTAGTTGAATGTACCGTAACTGTTTCTTGCTAGGCCGAAGGGGTTACACAGATGAGTGAGAGTCTAGGGTTGATGAATTTATATCATTCCCTATCACTCATCCTAAAACAATGAGCATTTTCAGCATTCGCTGTCCTTGTCAGAAGTGTAAGAATTTGTGGTTTAGAAAGTGTGGTGAGGTCCGAGTTCATCTTTAGAAGTGGGGGCTCATGTCTTTTTACTTGAACTCGACAACTCATGAAGAGTCGTTTAATGAAGCATCAGATGCACACAGATATATGGGTGGATTTGACCACTTTGATTAGGGATCTTCGACAAATCCGTATGAAAGGATGGTGTTAGATGCCATTGGCCCTAATTACTAACAAAATCTTTCCAACATGGATGCACAGCCAAATGATTTTTTGACCTGTTGAATTCCACATCAACTCCTTTATGGGATGGGTGCAAGAACCATTTTGAGTTATCTTCTACTGTCCGTCTTCTGAACCTTAAATCAGAGTATCACATGTCACGGGCATGTTATAATGGCATTGCCCAATTGATGAAGGAGACTCAACCTATAGATAGCAAGATGCCATCAAATTGGTTTGAGATGAAAAGATTAGTTTTGCAATTGGGCCCGCTTCACCACAAGATTGACATCTGTGTTAATGACTGCATGTTGTTTTGGAAAGATGAAAGTACTTGTCATATTTGTAATTGTTGTGGAGCTGAGAGGTACAAGTTGAAAAAGGGTGATAGGGGCAAATATCAATCGAGAAATACTAAGCATTATTTACCACTAAGCCTTTGTCTCCAACGCTTATTTGCTTCAGCCTCAATAGCAGAGTGGATGAGGTGACATACGGAGCAACGATCGCTCCCAGGTGTTGTAAAAGATCCATCAGATGGTGAAGCTTGGAAACATTTTGATCGGACCTACCCATGGTTTGCGGCTGAACCACGAAATGTCCGATTGTGGTTGTCTGTCGATAGATTTACCCCTTTTGAACCATCCGAAAAACAATACTCTTGTTGGCCTGTTATCATAACTCCGTATAATTTGCCCTTATGGATGTGCATGAAAAAACCTTATATGTTCCTTTCCTTGTTGATTCTAGGTCCACGAAGCCCAAATCATAATATCGATGTTTATTTACGATCTCTAATAAATGAGCTAAGCCATTTGTGAGAGGATGGCATCGAAACATAGGATGTCATATTGAGAGAAAATTTTGTCTTTCGAGTAGTACTACTATGGACCATAAATGACTTTCCGGCTTATGGCATGCTTTCAGGATGGATGACACATGGTTGGTTGTCTTGCCCAATTTGTATAGGCAAAAGTAAGGCATTCCAACTTAAGTATGGTGGAAAAACTTTTTTCTTCTACTGTCATTAGCAATTTCTTGAGAAGAACCACCCATATAGAAGAAATAATTATTGTTTTAAAAAGGTCAAGTCAGACAATTCATCAACTCTCGAGCGCCTGTTAGGTGAGGCTATATTTGAAAGAATCTCCTTCCTTCCATCAGTTGCTATAGATGAGCCACAACAGCACCCATGTGATTATGGGAAATCACACAATTGGATGAAACGCAACATTTTTTGGGCGTTGCCTTATTGGGGGACAAATTTAATCCACCATAATCTGGATGTCATGCATATTGAGAAGAACGTGTTTGAGAATATATGGAATACCGTTATGGATGTTAATAACAAAAAAAAAGACAATGTTAAGGCATGGAAGGACCTCAAAATTTATTGTAATTGACCGAAGTTAAACATGGTTCCTCTTGATGATAGTCATTCATTCAAATGAAAGATGAGGTTCACGTTCAATGTTAACCTAAGGCAAGATGTTCTCACTTGGGTTAAATCTCTACGACTATCAAATGAGTATGCCTCGAATCTTGGCAGATGTGTTGATAGCACTAGTTCCACTATATATGCCATGAAGAGTCATGATTTCCATGTGATGATGCAACGGCTTTTTCCTATTGCCCTTCAGGTATTTCCCAAGAATATATGGAAACTATTAACCAAGTTAAGCCTATTCTTTAGAGACTTGTGCTCTCCAGAGCTAGATGCTAATCACTTGTTAGAGTTTGAAGCCAATATTCCAATTATCATTTGTAATCTTGAGAGAATTTTTCCTACTGGATTTTTTGATCTCTTGGAGCATCTGCCAGTTCACTTGCCATATGAAGCAAGGGTTGGAGGACCTGTTCAGTACCGGTGGATGTATAAATTTGATCAGTGCATGCATGACCTTAAAATAAAGTTTTCTACTATTGCTTATGTTGAGGGATCGATTTGTGAAGCATATCTTATAAAGGAGACTTCCATCCTTTGCTCTTATTACATTGAATCCCATATTCCGTGTATGAGGAATAGAGTTCCTCGAAATGATGATGATGGTCCTGTCCACTATAATGGTGAGTTGTGGTTTATATTCAACTTTCTAGGATGTCCATATGGTGCATCTAGATATAGATTCCTCACAGACAATGAACTCAAAGTTACCACCACATACATTCTTCTAAACTATGCGGAGATCAAGTCATATCTAAAGTAAGCACATATTCATTATTGACATGGGTAGTTTCTTTTCATGGCCAACACTAATCATTTGACTAACCTATTTTTCTATCTCTTAATCTTGTCACAGTATATTCGTCGAGGAAGTAAGGGTCCAGGCGCCAGATATTACCATGTCTGAGATGGATATACACATTGAAAACAACTTCTCAAGCTGGCTCCGACACTATGTATATGCATACAACTAACTATGTATTTTCAATGTTTGACATGTATTTTCCTAAATTCACATTGTTTTACATAGGTCGATGACCCATGAAACAATATATTCAATCACATGTTGTGGGATGTTGCATGTGGTTCTTCACATCACGTTGAGACATGGCCTATTTATTTCACAAATGGCTACAAGTTCTACATAAGTGAATGGGGCAATGACAAGTTAAAATTTAATAGTGGAGTCTGTATACAAATTACCGGTTCTAGTGAAGTTGAATGTGATTTTTATGGTATATTAGAATAAGTCATTCAACTATAATATCCTGGCTATCCACATAAAAATGTTGTCTTGTTTAGGTGCAACTAGTTCGACCCAACACCTAATTGTGGAGCTCGAGTCCATAAACAGTTTGGTTTACTTAAGGTTCAGGATGGCCATCGATATCAGAAGTTCGATCCATTCATTCTTACATCACAGGCTGACCAAGTTTACTACACACCGTATCCAACAAAGTTGTATGAAAAAAATTAGTGGTCAGCAGTGCTAAAGATAAAACCTAGATGGCTCGTTCAGTACAAAATTATTGAAAATGATGATGTTTATCAAAAAAGTAGAGGTGTTATGAATCATACAAGTGAGGATGACCCAATTGAGGAGTTAGCTAACCTGGGTTTCGGTGATGATATTGAAGAAGATTTTCAAAGCATGGGTGTTATATTCCAGGATGAAGAAATTTCTGATGAGGGGGCTACTAATGACAATACAGATGATGAAGAGGAGTTTTAATTCGAAGAAACTAAGACCGATTCCAATAAGGAGTTTGACAAGCGTGCAAGCATTAGGTCGGGTGAATGAAGATGACAGTGCCAAAGTCTTTAGTGGTCTACAGTCATAATTGTTTGTAAATTCTAAACATATTTGGTAACTTAATGAGAAGTCAGGAGAATTCATTTAATGTATCTAACATATTAATGTTTATTTTTTTAATCAAATAATAATAATTGCAGATGTCGCCTAAAATGGATAACACATATAGGCACCAACCAGGGAAGTGACCATCTGTACAATTTAGGGAGTTCCTGTAAACAGAACTTAACTTTTG